>DWQX01000414.1:0-44077 GCA_018245475.1 Pharmacophagus antenor | reverse complement strand
TAGTTTTTAAATTATTTTATGTTACATAACAAGTTCCCTATTTAATAAGGTAAATAAATAATTTTTAGAGCACTAACATTTGGAGTTTTATTCAATACTGTAATTTTTTCAAGGTGGTCTTAAACTTTTGGCCGGCAGTGTAAATCAAACTATCAACACGGAAAGCAGACATTCGTTACATTAGGTAAATATAACTTATAGGTATTTCAACAACTACAGTTTTTTAACGTAAACATAGTTTATTTTAATTTCAGCGGCACAATCAAATTATATATAAAAAAAAAGATATCAGCACAGTTTTAGAAAAGAAAAGGAATTATGACAATTTATATAATAGATAACCTTGTCTATGCCAAATTTAAAGTATGTCATGAACTTTTTATGACTTTTCGTCATAAAAACAACCAGTAGTAGACAAGCACATTACGCATTGTGTATTATGCGCTGACTAATTCACTAATTAGCTATGGACTTATCGTACATAACGTAATTTACTTACTTAAAAGATATTAAAAAATTACAAATAGGACTGATTAAATATCTGGTTAGCAGAACAATTGTGCAAACAATAAATAAATTATTTCTCGTTTGTAAAATGCTGCCTGTACATAAAAAATTCAAGCACCTAATTGGACTGAAATACTATTACAGTAAAGACAATCAAATATGATACAAGAAGTGTCAAATGTAAAATGATTAGTAAACCGAGAATGGCTAATTATTACGGAGAAAGGTTAACAGAATTTTGAGTACCTAAGATATTCAATAAGTTTGAACTGTTGAAAGTGAGTCCTGAACTCAATAAAATGTTTTGAAGTCAAAACTCGGCAGTTCTTTCTCGTTGAATTATGATACAGCTGCTGCTGGGTTCGATAAAGTTTGCGCTGTTAGTCTTCTTGACGACTATTATAGCTTCATCGAAACTGACTCATGGATCCGGCGATCCATGAGCTCTCCCACTACATTACTCTGGTCTGGGAAGCTGGCTTAGCCCAACTGTCAAGTGGCGAGCTATGTGATAGTCGAAGTCGGGGCGCGGGCTCTAACCGCGACTATCGTTAGCCTGTGACGCAATTAGCGGGGGCGAGAAGCGCCCGGGTATTCGGGTGTATCTAGTGTACGCGGTTTGCGAGTTTTGTTTCCGTCCCGCTCGTCGACGAGCGAGACGGGCGACTATTGAGGTGTCTGTGACTGGTATTTTACGTGCATGTGGTGTTGTGCATCGAGTTGTAAGCAATTATGATATGGTCGTTATGTATAACACGGGCGCGTCTCGCCGTCAAACGTTAAAATTGGGTGAGTTTAGTAGAATTACCATATATGTGTTTAATTTTTCAAAAACAAAAACAATTACAACCCGTAACATCTGATTTAATATGTTTTAATGATATTTGTATTTAATTTTGAAAAGAAAGAAATTAAAATCCATCAAAAATGACATAGAACACTTCCCCGAACAGGAACGAAGCACAGTAAACTGTACTACACCATTTAGTATTAAGTGACATTTGTTAATGCCCATTTGCTAATTACGATTTGCATATGGTTTTTTAACACGTTGAAAGTCACTAGGGTCACCGGTGCATTAACGTACCTATAAATTTCAAAATGACAAAGAAATGTCAATGTTTAACTCTTTTTCATTATTACGAGCGGTAACTAGCCAGACGGGTTCGAAAAAAACCTACCATCATCTAGTCCACTACTCTTGTGGGCCCCTATAATCCAACCTGGAACCTCCGTACTGTAAAGCAAGCGATAAACCAATGTATACGCAGATAGACGCTGCTGTGTAAACCTAGACAGCTTCTAAGAGCGACACCAATGAACTTAGGATATCATTTTGATAGTCGTAAAAATAATTTCATGGAATCTTTCAGCTAAATAATTAAAAAAAACTGGTTACAATGAAAGTGATAATTTTATATATATAAATATTTATGTGTAAATTATATCAATATACACGAGCAATTAATGTGTATTTTTTCGAATATCGCAACTGTAATTACCGAAAAAAAAAACATATCAATTGCATTACACTCAAAAAACGAATATTTTGACTAAAGATAAATGATAAACGTTATAAACAGTTTGACGATAATAATACCAAAAAAACTTGTACATATGTATATACATGTATGTGTGTATACCAATAGTTTATCAGCGTTAATATATCGGTTTATACATATCATAAAATGTTATATTTAAATATTAATATTTATTACAATCACGATAAACATTCTGAGGTATATTACAACACGTAATTGACATAGTGCACGTTAACGTGAACAAATAAATGGCCTGTCTCACCTTGGTCTTTTCTTTGAAAAGTAGGATCTGCTGCCACGCCGGGTCATCCTCCACTTTGGCTGCTACCACCGCGAGCACCACAAGAAGTGAACCACTGAACTGCATCGTCGCTCAAGCCGCTGACATCCTCAGTATAACACCAGTACCAAACAGCTCCCTTGGCACTAGACGCAGGCTTTATAATATAGTTTCACGGCCTTGTTTGTGACTGGCCGATATCGTGGCCCGCGCAACTATTGCCTAACTAAAGAGAAAAACACTATTCAGCTTACGTGTATCAGTATAACGATTTTATTTTATTACATTACTAGAACGAATCTGAACAGAAAAAATCTCTCTGTTTCACCAACGGCCCTAAAGTAAACTAATGTATAAATATCAAAAATATAATAAATCTTAATCAATATTTATATTTCACTTATCGGATTTATAAGAAATTATAGTTTCTCAAAACATACCCAATCAGTTTTTTTTTTTCAAATATACCACGCAAACTGCACAGTTCCATTAAGTAGTCGGCTTATTTTTATCGCTGCTATGAAAGTTGTTGTTGTTGTTCTTTCGCAGTTAAACATTTGTACAATTCATCTCGCACACCCCATAAGCAAGCTCCATTAGACTCTGCTATGATAAAATATGTGTCAATTAAATTGCTTCTTCATTAAATAGTACTAATACTAATTCTTAATAATTCTAATTTATTAGTAAAATAAAATATAAATTGCATATATATATATAACCCTACGGAAAAAATATTTTACTCTTTACATAATTTTCATGAATAAAGATCAGCGCTTTCTACCATCTCATCTGTTGTACAGATGTGAGGTAAAGTATACCAGCCTAGTACTATCACAATCTTTTTAAATAACTCAATTTCCAAACACGCTGCGCAAAATAAAAATATTTGAACCGTACAGGCACTGTACGCACAACACGCAACGTTCGCAGGCTAAACTCGATTACTAGTCTGAAGTAATTAAAACAGTCAATAAAAATTATAGTGACATCAATAAAATGTTTAATTGAGAGCAAATTAATTCGTACAAAAAAAAACGACTAAAGAAATTGTGTTCAAAAACTCAAAATATAAAATACTAATTATTTGCTAAACATCATTTAACAATAATTTGTATTATTTATAACATTTTAACAAAAAATAAATACTATTAATATTATGATAAAGATCGTCTAATCATATTATTACATCATATTTGAACACAACCTGCGCGCATACGGTTCCAATATTTTTTTAAAGACTTGTAGTAATCCAAAATCAAAAAAAAAAATAGATAAACAAAGACAGTATAGTTAATCATCTGAATCAAATGATAGTTCAATCTCATTTATGGACTGTTGATGACGATAGTCCGAAGAAATATTTTCCCTAAATTTTTATTGTGAAAATTCAATGCTGTTTATTTTATACAATAAAAAGTTAATCCACAATAGGGCCTCATTTTAGAATTTTTGAAAAGAGAGTTACTTATGATATTAAATATAAACTAATATGGAAAATGACAATAAATCAAATATTTTTGTTTATAATGCGTATCCTTTCAAGTGTAGGTAAACATTTAACAAATCTTATTGGGCCATACTGTCCTTTTAAGACAAGGCAACAATTTGTTATGCGATCGGACATCGTCCTGACAAAGATAAAGCGCTTTTGTTCTTACCTATACGTCTAATATGGGGTAGTAGATACTGTTCAACGATGACCGTTATCACGCACTGTATCTGGTGCAAGCAGAGTGAACGTACGTATTTCATCGTCGTCTCGTCACACTTGACCGACCGTTGGGACATAGCAAAAAAAAGAGGAGAATAATGTAATCGTTATGTCAGACTTGGTGTTAGTATCGCGACTGATCTAAATAAAAACTATACAGATTGTATACTATTATGGAAAATGAAAAAATAACAAAAGGGCTTATAATTCTTTTGAATATACACGGTTCTCGTTTCACATAGATATTATTTAAATAAAAATAAAAGCTCTTTGGTCCCTTTTCTTTATGTCAGAGAAATTTAATAAAAATAATTATTTCATAAAGATCTTCCAGTGCTACAACAGAACTATAAAGAATTACTTAAACAAATTAATACAGCAATTATTATTAAAAAAAAAAGAAATTTGGCTTGACAATTATAGTTTCCTCTATAAAGAAAAATTAACAGCCTCTCTCATTGATACATTACAAAGAATTTCGCTCATAATTAAAATTAAAATTTCGTTCACGGGACATTTTGACAAAACAACAGTAATATATTTTATGGCAACATTGCTTAAAACTTTTAAAAAGAAAATTTAGATTCATTAATGCATCAATTTACCACAGCCTCATACAGGAAAAATCACCCGCCTTAACTATTAAGTCTGATTTACCGTAAATATCAGCGTGAACGTAAAAACTCATGTAAATCAAAAGTAACAACTGTTTCTTTAACTTTTTAACGGATATGTTCAGCAAAAGAAATATTAATAAAAGAACGCAGAAAATATACATAACGGTTTTCATCACCGCTATGTTTTAATAAATGGTAATATTAAACTTTTCTAATCTCTTGTTGACAATTCAACAGACAATAACTTTGAAACACAAAAATAGTTTCGTAACTTGGCTGTACCAAATTTAATCCTTTGCTTTTCCAGTAGAATGGTATGGAAAAAGTTAAAAGCGTCAAGTTACTGCTAAAAATATAGTCCACGTTAAATAGATCACTTAGTATTCTAATCGTGACGTTAAATAATGACAAATTCTTGGGTATTAAATTAAAACCAAGTACCAGTGTGATTACATTAATAGCTTACAGCATATTCCAAATATGGCAAGGTCGCCAACAGATGATTTAAGGTTTGGCGACTTACCGCTGAATAGTTGGAATTATTGTACGGAAACAGGTGACAATTGTGCACCTGGTTTAATAAACGAGAGAAAAACAACGACTCTACCTAGCAATCCCGCTATTATGACGGAAAACAATATATATAACCAAACCAATTACACCAATGAAGTTTACTTAAATCAGCATGCTTTCAATGTTCATTCTAACGAACGTATTTCAAACAACGAAGAAAATAATTCATATAACTTGCCAAACGGAACTCGCGGCAATCAAAACTATGGCAATGCGATGCTGAAATTAGACAATGGGCAATTGGTTAGAGTTTACTATGATGAAAACAATCAACAACTTATCTTCCCTAAGTCTGGGCATTACGAGCTTTTTAACAATAACCAGGTACTGTGTGACGTGCCAATGCAACAGTGCAATTTATTAACTTATACCAATAACTTAAACCAAGATTTTGCTATTAATAACAATATGAATATTCCACCTACAACTAATGTCCACACCAGCACATTCTGTCATGAAACGATGAACCAACACCCAAATATCCCAACATCAAATTTCTTGAAAGATGTTTTAGGGAACTGGGAACCAAATTCATCAGGTACATATTCACCATTTGGTCAAAATTACCCATTAAATCATCCTGATGCACCTACAATAAATATCTTATCAAGTGCACCCACAGTGGAGCCTGTTCAATCTGTTAAACAGGATAACTCTCCAAAAAGAAATGAAAATAGTCCATTAGCTGACACGAGCAGCAAAAAACGTATTATAGCCGAAGTTAAACCAATGCGCCCATCATATTCAGATGTTCTAGCTAAGAATCCAAAAAATAATCCACATACTGATGTTACTGTTAAGGCTAAGCCACAGAGCTCTGAAACAAAAAACAAACTAAACAGCAACCCTGTGAAACCACATATAAATACAAAGTGCAATGATGATAAGCATAAAATAGAAAAAAAGCCTGCTAGCGCCATATCATCAGGCAGTGAATCAGGAGATATCAATATAGATGATACAGAGAGAAACAAAAAACAGAACAAAAAATCAAAGAACAAACGCTGTAACATATCTCGTAAATGGTCCTCTCTTGATGACATAACTAATGAAGAGGGAGCAAAGTATGATCAAACCAATGACAGTCAATTTGTTTTAATTGAAAATAACTCTGATAAGCCAAATAAAAAAGCTAAGAAACCTGAGACAAAAACTAAATACACTGAAAAAAGTAATACTGAAAATGACATTAAAGGTGACGATGAGGATGAGGATGAAGATGATACTACATCACAGTTTGTCCTTCAAGACAATCAAACTGAAGCCTCTAAAACAAAGAAGAGAAGGGAAGGCCGTAGCTACCACAAAGTAGCCAAATCTACACAAGATAAAAAGAAAGGAAATCAGAGCAAACTCAAAAGGAGCAAACCAGGCTATTTGGGCTTGGCTCAAAATTACCTCGAACACTGGATAGATGTAACTTTGAAAGCCATAGTCTGGTTCTTTTATCTACTTTCTGATATATGTGGCATGAGTTTTCATCTTTCGTTTGACCTGTAAGTGCATAGTAAAATTTTATTAAAGCGGCTAATGGCAATAGTGACCCATTAGTGACCCTGGCAGATTGTCAGAATATTTTTTAACATTTTAAGAATTCTTAAAAATATTTATGATGCTTATTTATGTTATATTATTATATAATATATCCAATTATAACTGATAATTGCAGATTTACTTCAGTGTTTACTCAGACATATATGAGTTCTCAGGCAGTGTGGAGAAGCAGCAAGGATTGGCTCTCAAAGATCGGCGACAACAAATACTTACTATATATTGACAGAAAATTAGGACATACTCGATTTGGATTCTGGCGTAAGCTCAAGTGGTTTAAGAAAGGTATATCTATAAATTTATTCTTTAACAAATCAGTTTTTATGAAGACCTAAACTTAAAAAAAACCCCATAAAATAACAACTAACTGTAATATTGATAGCAATAAAAAATTTATGTGATTCTTAATTCACATATTTCATTTAAAAATTAAACAAATAGTAAAAATTATATATATATTTATACTAAATTAAACAAAAAATAAAACATTTAATGTACAAAAAATATGTAAAATTATTTATAGAAATTGAAATGGACAATAATGCTGGTGCTACTAAATTGAATGCAAACATACCTTTACCTGCAACTGGGGATGAGGCCATGAAACGTTTACTTGCTTGCAAAGGAAAAGACCCATACAGGTAACATCTAATTATGCTTGTTTTTATATATTACTAACAGATACCTGTTTGATTTTCAGTCTATATAGAGTGTATATGTATATATAGCAATACAAAAACCTCCTTGCCCTCTGTTTAAAAAAAATAGTTCTGCTTGAAACTTCCAGTAGAAGCAACCAATCAAACACACTTTTATTGGGATTTTATTTCATAATTAGTTAAGTGAAATAAAATTTTCAGTATCTTAGGAGTTAGCGTGAATTGCACGGATGAGGAGATCAAAAGATATTATCGTCGCCAGGCTTTCCTAGTGCACCCAGACAAAAACCAGCAACCCGGCGCCGAGGAGGCTTTCAAGATATTGCAACACGCGTTTGACCTTATTGGCGAGCCAGTAAGTTATTTTTCGATTCATTCGTATTGTTCACCTAGCAATAATACTCCTGCCCATTACCATGAAACTCCAGTTGGTACATTATGTACATTGCTGTTAGATGCATAATACTACTGACAGAAATTTTATAATAGTTCATTGTATCTAGATATATGATTATAAACCTTAATTGATATTACTAGTACACATTTTTAAGTTCTGTATATACTATTTATATTTTTTTTATATAGGAACTAAGGGAAGCTTACGAACGGCGTACTCTAGAGTCTCGACACATGGAAGCGGCATGGAGTGAACTTAGCCAGCTGCTAGCTCAATTGCAGGATAAAATGGAGTTTGCTGCAAACACAATTAGGTTTGATTTTGTTTCATATAAATATCAATGTCCTATTGTATATCTGCTGTTTGGAGCTGGTTTTAGGTTTAGTAGATCGCAATCAATTTGTTGGGTATGGTAATTAGTTTTTAACAACATTTGATGTAATTCATGGTTATGTAATATCAACTTATATTTCCTTAAAAGGGTAGATGGATTTTTCTAGTAATATATAGAAGGGATCTCATCAATATTTGATGCAAAATTGAATATTAATCTTTAACAAAAAATTATAGTTGTGATATTAGGGTGATTATGAAATTTTTCATGGTTAACTCATTGAATGAAGTGGATCCTTCATCATAAGAGGTTAATTATATCATAACATTAGGTGATTATTAATTATAAAAAAGAGTAAATAATCTGTCATTATTCCATAGAACCGAACGTTTATTTGACATAACTATAGTTTAAGCCTAGACTGTACCGTAACGCCGGACTTGACAATGATCAATGTAGGCTCATCTGTGCTTTGTATTCCAATGTCACGCTAACAACGCCAAATTGTTGTGACGTAGATGCACGAACTGCGGGCGGCGACACAAGCGCGTACTGACGGATAGGCCATGCTATGCGGCGAGGTACTGCGTACAGTGCAAGATTCGACACTCTGCAAAAGAGGTAAGACTGGTGGACAGTGGTGGTATCAACATATAATCCGCAAACCCCATATTTCCTTATAAAAGTGATTAGTTTTAATCATACTTTCATCATGCTTTTTAATTTTCATTTCTATTTCATACAGAGGTTAATATACAGATAAAGGAGATAGAGAAATCTGCGTTTATAACTTTTATGTATATGAGAATTTGACTGACTTGTCATTCAGCCACACCACTGAGTAAAAGCATCAGATATTTTCCAACATAATCACATCTTTTCCTACAAAACCATTAATGAATATATGAAATTAACAAATACGACCTCCAAACCGGATACTTTTTATTTATTTTCATTTTATACTAGTCAAATGATTAGTAAGATATTTGCTTACTACTTTACATTTAGTTCAATCTACTCAACTATATTTACCGATAGGAAGAGTAGTGACGTCATGGTGTTAAGCGGAAATTACAGTATGTGTAGAAACTGTACCATTTACAAATACATTACAATTAGTTTTTTAATTAAAAAAGAAAAAAATACTAATTTTGACATTATTTTAGGGCGATATCTGGGCGGAATCCAGTATGATGGGTCTGCTAGTGATGTACTACGCGTGTATGGACGGTGCCGTTTACCAGATAACGCAATGGGCGAGTTGCCAGGTAAATTTTATTATGTAATTTTTATATAGTTCAAAACTGGTGTTAACCTCATCACAATGCGGAATACGTGTAAAATTGGATTCAAATGTTAGATCATAGTTAGAAATTATATTAATGTCGTAGCTCATAAATTAAGATTTTTCTTTTTTTTCCAGATAATCTCTAGATTATAAGTTGGACAAGCATGTCTATAGTTATATTTTTGTTTGTGTATACATATGCTGTACAAATGACTGTGTCCGAATAAAAAGAAAAATTAATGAAAAGGTCGTAATAATGTTATTTACAGAAGAAGAATCTGAAGCAACTGAAACCTGACTGCCACGTGGTCCAGTACCGCATAGTGCTAGGCAACAAGGCGGCCGACGTCGGCCAGCGGACCTCCACTGGGTGAGTTGCTTTTTAACCTGTTGAACGGGTGGTAATAATTTACGTTTATTTATTTTTTCATCTGATTTATGTAAATATAAAAACTACCAAAGCAAGTCGTCGTCGTGTAATATCACTAAAGGTTATAATGAGTTTCTAAACGATATAATTAGTAAAATAACTACCGTATTATTTCTTAATGTTCACAGTAACGTTATATAATAACAGAACGGAAGTCTGGAGTGTATACGCCTTTAGATTTAATTATGACCTTTCGTTTAGTACATCATTTAATATCATTGTTCAATGATATAAATGTTATATTTTTAAGTAAATTTTCAGATCTGCTTTGCATCGATATATATTTAAGGTTTATTTTTTCTTTCAGTCACGAACCAAACTTGGAAGAATTTCTCAACAACCTATACAGTAAGTCCGGAGTGTCACCAAACGCCTCGACTAGCACCAGGCAACCCTCAACCGATTCAAACGTCGACTCGAAGAAGCGCCGCAATAAAAAAACAAGCCATAGACAAAATTAAACCATAAACAGCCACATGAAATTACTCTCGAATCCAATAGACGTCAATGAAGATACTGTTCATAGACTAGCCTTCGATGTTTTACCGTTACGAACCATTTTTTTATACATATATTAAGCATATTTGTTTGTCTGTTCATACCATACAACAATAGTTTATATGTAATGCCTTAATTGCTGCGTCCATCTCTAACCAATATAATCTATGAAAAATTGCCTTTAAATATATATTTCAATGAAAGCCTGAAATTTTAACCTGTATAGTTCTATGATAAAGCTTAGATATGAAATATATGTAATAATAAAAAAGAAAAAAATATATTATCTAACAGAAAAATATCAAAAGCAATTTTTAGTCACTAGCAGGTATAGTAATTTCTCTCAGAATAATTCATTTATATCATTGACTTTTTGTTAATAGATATTATAATCCATTTGACGTTATTTGTCTTTTTGACGAAGATAAAACTTCATCGTGTTGTTTAGTATATATACAAACAGTGTTTTAGATCACAATGTTGACCTGCATACTTAGGTTATTGCTCTTTTTTATTTAAGTAGCACAGATAAAATCTGGTACGCAAGATAAAATTAGGCTATTTATACTCTTTAATTTACATTAAAAAAAAACTTTAGTTTAAATATTTTAATGTCACCTCAAATAATCGCATTATATTCTCTACAACTACGAAAATAATCAGTACAAATGTAAAAAACGTCAATTCTTTATTTATTTTGATGAATAGAAATTGTTTTATAAAATTATACGTCCTTAAACGCTTGCCTTAGTCATTAAAAGTTTAAAAAAAAACTAAATTTTTGAGATTTAGTTTCGATTGTTAAACGATAATTATGAATTAGTATTTTAGGAAATGGAGATGGAAGCGTGTCATATTAACCTCTCAATTGTGAGGTTTGATATTTTTTTTTTAGTTTATCTTATTTTAATGTCGCCCATACGCGTTTCTCTCTCCAATCGAAATTGAAACGTCACCTAACAGTACAATTCTGTTTGCATTAAGAGTATCAAGCTAATTTTAGCTTAATATTATTAATATTAGATAGTTACGGTGAATGATCGAGTTTGAATATAAATCAAAAGCAGGCCAAAAAAGAATGATTGTGATGGATTTCGATATTCATTTAACCGGAAAAATCTATTTTTAAATAATGATTTACTAAAATAAATATAGTACAGTTCGTAATTAACTTGGAGATAATCTTATTTTCCCATAGTTAACTGAATTGTAAATTGACTAATTTAAAATTATTACAGACGCCTAACTTATTACTTACATAATAGAACAAATAAATGTGTAGGATGAAAGCTATATTGCTTTGAAGTTTTTTTTGTTACTAAGAAAAAACACTATTAATGTTTCATTAGCAAAAATAACACCTTCAATGCTTACACACAAAATTTTATCAAACATTGAATTAAACCTTTGAATGTTTTTTTTTTATTATTAATACTTTGAATTATCAAAATGATGATATACATAAAATCATTTACAATAAATTTATTATCAAATTTTTAATAAACTCAAAGCAAAATCTTAATGTCCATTTACATTTTTTTTCAATAAGTTAATAAGGTATGTTCACAACATCATTCACTACTTTTGATCGAACAATGCCAAGATAAGTGGTTCAGAAGGCAAGAGCCATAGTGGCTCTATTTTAAATTGGTATACTGCAGTCTTAACACTCCAGATGTGGGTAGTAAAACCCAATAACAACACATACTTGCGAAATAGAGAAATGTAAACAAATGTAACCATCTTATTTTTAACCTTAATGATTATTCGTTACAATGTATTTTAATTTTGACGCTTACGTATAAAAATATATGGACAATTCAAAACTTAATTGTCTTGCATTAAAATATATAATTGAATATGAATACATGACATTATATATAATTGAAGAAGTCGATACGTTGATTTATTTCCTTATGACGAAATGGCTGAGGTGCTAACTATGTAGTGCTACCATATTAACATTTTTTTTTGTTTCTGATCCATGATGTATGTTGAATTATTGATAAAAGGTCTGCATGCTTATTGGCTACTCGGGCAAAAACGCTATCGCTGCCTTAAGTATCTTTGTGTAGGTGGTCACGCTTTGTGTGTCAGTAAAGATATGCTAATAAACCGATTTTCATTTCACATTCATCAGTTACACAAGGGAAACTAAATATGTATTTCAAATGACCAGATTTTCCTATAGTAGCATTATTTCTCACAGCTTATATCTTAGTGATCAAAAATTATCTTAAATATTACCTTAACTTTTCGCCATTCCAATGACACATGTCGTACTAAAACAATCGAGAAAATATATGTAATTTTCGTGAAAACATGATCTTTATTAAGAACCAATGATAAGATTAGTAAAGCTGTAAACATTTTAGGATCTTATAAAACATAGAATCTAAAATTTGCCAGAGACAAGTGACTGTCCTCATAGAACTAATGGAAATCTTGATAGCATTGAAAAGTCTACAAATAAAAATTACTTAGATATTTTTTCAAATTATGGATTAATATCAGCCTACTTATAAAATTTACACCCTGTAACAATTGAACAGAAATAAGTATAAATATAAAAACGAAATACTCTGTAGGTATAATTTATTCTTATTTAACATTTATGACTCCATATTATCATTTTCCTTCCAGTCTCGATCAATAGCTATACACTCCTCATAGGTCCACTTCGGGAACATCCGTTTGTAGAGATTTAATAACACAGTGTCTTGAGATTTTAGCTGTTCATTGAATACGCACTTCATATGTCCATGTGTACCTGAAAAAAAAAATATCAATTTAATATAACAATAGTGAACAATCATTTATATAATTTATGTAGATTGATACTTAATCTATATGTTGATCATGATGACATTCTTTTTGATATGGCTAGGAATATAAAAAAAAATTACTAGTGTTATGAATATCTCCCTAGTATTTTATTGATTTAAAGGAATGAAATGATAATAACAACTTCATATTAATAATGAAAAAACTTATCAATTAATTTTTACAGATGCAACTGGAATTAAGTACCTTATTACTAGTGGTCACTTTCCAGTTGTATAAACTGAATCATAACATTATTTTACCATAAATATGTTACAGGATACAATAAAAATGGACTTCACATAATTAATGTGACACATACCTAATGGTTCCTTTATATGGCCAGTGCGTCCATACTTGGTTCTGAGCTTACAAGGCTTGTAATACAGTACATCATCTCTATTGAAGAACATAAATCTAATTACCGCCGACTTTCTATGAACCTGTGAAAGGCAAAATAATCTTCGGCTCTTGTATGAAATCCTACCACTTTATTGTCTTTCTTTTGGATAATAGGTTTTTGAATAATCTTGAAAACGTTTACATGGATCACAATAATTAATCTTTATTTTTTATTGGTTATGGGCTAACACTTCGCTTCGATTTCATCTGATATCAAGTGACAATGAGACCATAGATAGTAACGCATGTTTGTCCAGAATACTACTGGCTCTCACATATATGGCTGCTGGAAGACAGCAATGCTGTTATGGCGGTACATGGACATTGATCTAACCAGGGGCTTCGAAAAACCCTACCACAATCCAGAATCCACTACTCCTGGGAATGGCAGCTCTGTGTTACAAGGCAAGGGGGTAAACTACTGCACCACGAAGGCAGCCTATACAATGGCAATTTACCTAAATGTAAATCTAAATTAATCTTTGCATAACTGAATGCCTCTTGTGTGATGTATTAGACATTTTATTTGTAATTTGACACATAAGAATGGGGGGTAAATTGCCAAACATCCAATCGCTCAGTGTAACAAAAAATTATCCCACTTACCTTAAATGGATGTCCAGAAAGAATAATTCTCTTGATAATGAGCCTGTCGGGATTGCATGACAGTAGAACTCCAGAAGCAATCAATTGCAATTTTGTGTTCTTTTTCTCCTACAAATATAAACAAAAATTTAAACTTTTAACAATATATTTAAAACTTTTTAAATGTTCTAATTACCTTAAAGCATAGAACCGAAGATGGACTAAACTGAATGGGCGCAAAGAAGGTGGCTACACAGGTTGATGCAGGCTGGAAAAACCTCTCATACTGGAATAAATGCAAAGTAAACATATTTTTTTTTGTTAGAATACAATGGTAATAGGAGAAAATTGAAATGACTAGAAAATATTCCCTGTAATGACAATAACAAACCTTATGTTTATTTCCATTTGTGTGCTGGCTGAAAATGGGATTAACAATGAATCTCCTATATCCCACTTGGAAAATTAGCCGCTCTTTACTTTTAATAGGTTCATCACTAACACCTGTACGTTTTAGGACCACATTCATAACAGACATTTTATGTTCATGTGGTAGAAGACCAGAAACAGCTAATGGAGCATTAGCATTAGAGGATTGGAAAGCATTCCAAAGATCTTTACGGACACCTTTCACATAAATTGTTATGTAGAACCCATACTGAAACACAAAAATATTAGTTACATTTGATTAACAAGATAAATTTATTTAAAAATATTAAAGAATATGCTAACCATGTTTATAAGACTATCTTCTAATTCTTTAAATACTCGTTTCCTTGTACGTTCATAATTTTCAAATTGAAATATACGTGCATAATCTTCAGGTAAATTCTCTTTGCAATCCCATGGAGAAGTACGAAAAGACTCCAATCCTCTATATCTCATAAAACGTTCCCTAGCCGGGACATTCTGTGGTGTGTCAACTTCATCAGGGAATTGCTGTTCTTCTCTAGCCGCAGCTATTTTTCTTAACATTTCATGCTCTTCCAAGTCATCTATAGTTCCATCATACTTATCATCAGTAATTCCAATCTCAGATTCAGTGACAGATTGAAAATCATTGTCTTCTTCATTGCCTTCTTGGTCAGACTTATCTTCTTCACATGACATAAATTCTTCATTATCATTGTTACCATCATCATCACTGTTAACATCTGAAACATCTTCTTCTTGATCTGATTCTACAATCCAAGCAGATTGATAATCTGACCAACCTTTTGGAACTTTCTTAATTTTCTTAATTGTGTCCATATTAGCATCTTTTATTTCTTCTTCTGTTGGCCAGGTTTGTTCAGCATCCATTGGATCCGGAATATTTTCTGATATTAGGCTTTCCTGTCTTGTAGGATCAGTTACTTGAAGCACTGTTTTAGCTACTTCTGTTTCCATGGTTTCTATTTTGTTATTTTGTCTACCTAAATTCAATGGATGTGGGTCATCGAGACCTTCTATTTTTAACATTTGGAAGTCACCCAATCCCGTTATGTGAATCAAACCATTAACATTTAAAGACATTCCTCTTAAATATCCACTTACTTTAAGAATTCCCAAATCTCCTTCAGAATCTGGTACATACTCTACTTCCTCAGCTAACATGTAGGGTCTTTTTTCTCTATGATGTATTATTTTGCGTTTTTGGTTTCCTATTCTGCGTAAAATATTAACCCCATCTGAACTTTTGTCCAACTGCAACACTTTTTCTTCTGGTAACCATTTGGAAACAAGTTTCTGGACATTTTGTTTCTCGGTTGTTCGTTTTTTGGGATGAACACCTTCAATGTCCATTGCAACAACAACTGGCGTTGGCATTCCCTGCGCCATAGTTAAAGCGAGTGCTTTCTCACCCCATTCATCAACAGGCTGATCAAGAGTGGAACTAACAAATAAGACTGTATCAGCTACTTTCAACGCATCTAGTAAACTAAATTCATTGCCAATATCGGGACAAATAAAGGAGAAGCGTTGCTTGAAATTTGGTAAGCTGAAATGAAGTAATAACTTTCACTCAAAGATTAAACATTAGATATAAAAAAATGGCATACAGATTAGAAGTGCTTAAAACTTATACACATATCAATTAGACAAAAGGCATAGAGGAAAACTGAAATAAATATTAAAAACATATTTACATCCATTTTCAAACACCTTTATTCTATAAAAAAATGAAGTTTCAAGTCTTATTCTGAATTGTTAGTTTTAGTACAAAACTATTGAATCAAGCTAATGTTTGATGTAAAAATTGAGAAAAATAGGCATTTCTATTATAAGATACAAAATATATGCTATATATCTTCTTGCTAGTATTTCCAAGCAATAATTATTAGTATCACAAGATAAATAAAAATAGTAGTATAATATTGAGATTCAGATTTAATCCCTTAATAGAGATAATTAGTGGGTAACTTTTACAACAAATAGACACAATTGAAAAAAGAGCTGTACTTTTATTCTGGCACTAATACTTTGTACATTATACCTGAGTCATTGACATATGATAAAAGAATATGTGATAAAATGTTTCTGTAAATGCTTGGTTGATTGTAAGAAACTTCTTTAATGCAGATAAAAAATTAAATATATATAAAAATACAAACCTAATGTGCAAGATACCATTTTCAGATTGACTTACAATAGCGGAGTCAGAACAGGTTTTTAATATAACTAATGCAGATTGCACATCAAGTTGCTCATTGAGTGGCACAACACAGACAAGGAATGGAGGTGTACGTGTCCCACCAATAGCACGCTTTTTAGCTAGTGCTTCTTCACGATTGTGTTTACGAATTTGCATTGTTTGGTGACGACGCTCATGTTTTTTCAGCACATGATCTCTACGACGCAAAAATAAATTTTCACCAATTTTACCTGTGAAATATAAAATGTATCAATCTAACATTTATTCTTTTGCTTTATATTTAATTTAATGTGAAAGTAATAAGATCTTATCAAAAATTATAGTAAAACAATAGTGCGACTGTGTCAGGTATTAACAGATATAATAGTCGCAATATTAGATAGTAAATAGATAATAGCAAGCTGTATTATATGAAGTTAAACAAGGCATAAACCATAGTACGTTGACAATAAATAAAATTATGAATTAATATAAAAGTAGACATGGTTATAATCGTTCGGCAGTACCTTTAACAGAAGAAGAAATGCATCTTTTTGATCTATGGCGTGATTTATGACATTTATTACTCTGCTTTAAATTGCCGGGTCGATGAGGTTGTTGCATTTTTACTTACAAAAACGTTGTTTCTGTAAGAAAAGTAATAATAATCGCTATTTACAAACACATGGCCTAACACCTTTCTGCACCAGAACATGCGTGAATTTGACATTGACTGTGACACTAAAGTACAGTATTTTAAATTAAAAAGTGATATCGCGATTATTCATTTATTTCTTATTTACATTACTTTATAGTTCACTTAAATAATACGTAATTATTTATATGAAAATAGTCACGTTTTCACCTCGTTTTAAATTTTTGGTTAAAGTATTTCAAAGGTGTTTTAAGTTTAATTTGTACAGTAGCGGTGTATGTCGTAATTAATTATATTCAAAGCCATCATTCCTAAATGCAGAGAATTTATTTAGAGTCATAAATAAATTAGCAGCTAAAAGCTTCAAATATTTCTATTAGATAGGGCAAGGTTTTACTACGCCAACATCACAGGTCACGTGACGTGACGTTGTGGACGTGTCATTTGCGGACGGCTCGCTGGCGGCGTTGCGCAGGTTCACTTTAGTAAAAGTCGAGTTGGAGTCTTATTAATGAACAAAAGTTGAATGGTTTCGTTCGAATTGACTAGTGAATATTTTAGTTAGGGTAATAAAACACAGTAAAACAAAATGGGAAGTAAGTATCGCTGTTAAATCGCTTTATAAATAGTGATTTCTCTAACGACACGTATTGCTCCTTTTTGTGTGATTATAATGTATTTCTGAATTGTATTAGATGTGTTAAATGGTGTATAATAACTTTAAATTTTCCATCTTTGCAGTTAAATTCCTTGAAGTTATAAAGCCGTTCTGCAGTATATTACCAGAAATTGCAAAACCGGAGAGAAAGGTAAGTTCATTACTTTTGTTACTGAAATATTAATTTATGTCACTTAAGTTCTCAATGACTATTCTATACTGAAAATACAAATAATTAACACGTAAAGCGTAAAATGTTTCAAATTTACAGTAAGTAAAAGTTTTAGGTTATACTTTAAAATCAGGGTATGTAACTGTTACTCATTCTCTATTTGATTCAAAGAGTGTAATTTAAATTATCTTCTCTTTCAGATTCAATTTCGAGAAAAAGTATTATGGACAGCAATCACTTTATTTATATTTTTAGTATGCTGCCAGGTAAGAAAGTTTTTTTATTTTATTAACAATTTACTCACGTCACTAATCGTATGTGTATATACACTTTGTTTTGTCTCGTAATTAAGTTAAAATTCAGCTGCATTTCTACTTAAATATATTCCTTTCAAAAGTGCCTCTTCTACTACTATCAACTTTCTCTTCATCTCTTTTGATAAATTAAATATCATTACTTAATACTGTAGGAGAAAAACAGCTGCACAACTGAATTATTACTTACTATATCTGTGAAAGTTTTTAGTTTAGTTTCGAAATTTACCTTAAAATAGTGAAATGCAGTACAAAAAGAAAGATTCATATTTTCAGAACAAAATTGTATTCACTATTAGTTTAGTGATCAAAGTGTATATACATCATTTAACTCCTTCACTTGTCAACCCCCTACCAAAGAAAAGGAACAGTAATTTACAATGTTGTTGTGTGCAGACATTACCATTTCTTTCTTAATTCTACTTCATTATTATAAGTGAGTGTAGGATGATTAGATACTAAGAAAAATTATTTTTCAGATTCCATTATTTGGTATAATGTCCTCGGACAGCGCAGACCCCTTCTACTGGATTCGTGTGATCCTTGCTTCAAACAGAGGAACACTTATGGAACTCGGTATTTCACCCATTGTTACATCAGGCCTGATCATGCAACTTTTAGCTGGTGCAAAGATTATTGAAGTTGGTGACACTCCTAAGGACAGAGCATTGTTCAATGGTGCACAGAAATGTAAGCATTTTGTTTTCTTTTGATTTTATTAACAGAACAACTATTATGTTATATGAAATTCATACTCGTGGATTGGGAATCCCCTGATTGAACAATTGGTGTCCTTTGTTTCTGTCTGCAAATCTTTGCAAACTATTCACCAAATTATTAACTAATGGTATAAATTAGTTGATGACTTAGTTAAAACACAATGATTGGATAATTAACCACATTTTTGGTTTATAAAACTACAACTATGTTTACAAAGAAACAAGTCTTAATTTTTATGTTATAGATTGAATAATATAACAAAAATATGTTCCAATATAGAGGCAAATTGCCAATTCTCCCAAACACTTTCTAATCTGGCAACTTGCCAGAATTTATTTATAATAACAGACTATATTTTAACATGAAAATTCATAACAATTATTCAGATTTCCACTTGTCGTAATAATTAATCTCCTCCATTACTGTTGATATGTATCTGTATATATTTTACTTTTCTTCCTTGTAATGTACTTGTGGACATGACAGACATCATCTAGCGTAAATACTAGCTTGTCTGCGCGATAAGTTAAACAAAACTAATACAACAAATGTATTACAAGTTCCAATTCTCAGTGTTTTTTGTGTTGATTTATGTTTTTATTTCATTATGGTGTAATTTACTCTTATTTTAAAATCAAACTATTTTGAAGCTCTGATGTAGCAAAATGTTGATAAATTGTGATGTTGAAAAAACAAAGAGCTTTTGTTAAAGAATTGAACAAAAATGAGATGATTAAAAAAATAACAGGATTCATTTTTTAATGCCGTTGCATAGCTATATAGGTTGTACTTAAATCATCTAGGAATCAGCACACCAAAATACATCAATATTGGTCATTGGGAATGGGGCTTTTTGACATAAATACAAACAGAATATGTATATATAATACATGCACAGATCATCTCTTGTTTTGACATAGGGTGTTTTTCTGGTGTACAAAAAATGGTTGAATTTATATTATGATATGTCAAAATAATATTACAATGTAAGATCTAAACATGACATTGGTATTTTTGTATATCATCACTTGATTTTACTTAATATACTAGTACTGTTATTTTTTGCAAACACAATGTGGTTAGGGTGTGAACAGACTAATGACACAGTATTTGTTTGCAGTATTCGGCATGGTGATCACAGTGGGTCAAGCTATTGTGTATGTCATGACCGGCATGTATGGAGAGCCGAGCGAAATAGGTGCAGGCGTTTGTTTGCTCATCATCATACAGCTGTTTGTAGCTGGTCTTATTGTATTACTGCTTGACGAACTTTTACAGAAAGGTTTGTGTGGTTTAATATTATTTTTACTTTAATTTTTTTCTTTATTTTAAAACCTTCTAAAGATAGGTTGTAATTGCTTATGGCCAGTGACATGAATACTTGTAGTAATAATCAATATTAATTATTTTAAAATTTGTTTATGAAAATGTTTTGAAAAAAGTTTTATAATGTGATTTGTTTTTTCAGGATATGGTCTTGGATCTGGTATATCTCTCTTCATTGCCACAAACATTTGTGAAACTATTGTATGGAAGGCCTTCTCCCCTGCTACTGTTAACACTGGTATGTATTGAAGGATTTTTTTTTTCACAATGACACACTAGCTATCTTAAAAATAGTCTTTTACTTAAATTTGTGACTAATCATTTGATTTTTGTATTATTTTGTCTGCTGCTCTACTCTGTGATTGATTAGCTATTTCCATAACAATATAAACCATTAACAATTTTAAAGACAACCTGTTTTTATATACATCGCAATTTTCAGAGTTGATGAATTTAAAAATTGGTATATATTTGGGGAAAAATTTCTACAAATCATGAAAAAAAAAACTTCAGCTTTATTACATGTGTACAGATTAACCCATTATCTGCCAAACCAAATATTTTGGGACTGACTTTTGAAGTGTTTAAAATAAATATTCATTATTAACATTATTAACATTATGATAATAAGAATGTTTTTGTTCTAAATTATTAACTTAGTTCCAGTTCATTAGCGTAAATATATTTATACAATTATATATATATTTTTTTAATTGGTTACATTAATTGTTCAAAGCGCTTACTCCTTTAAATTTCATTTCATTATTTTGATTAAATATATACATGTTTTTGTAAAAAAAAATATTTTTAATGGTTATAACATTCTAGTAGAATTTTTTGACTTTTTAATTATTTTTTATTTCCAATTAGTACAAACATGAACATTAAAAACGTTGCTAGTTGTGTTGTTAAAGATTGAACTGAAACAATGAGAACAACTTTTGCATAGTTCCTTTTGACTTCAGGTCGTGGCACAGAGTTCGAAGGTGCCGTGATAGCCTTATTCCATCTACTGGCCACCCGGCCGGATAAGGTGCGAGCACTGCGCGAGGCCTTCTACCGCCAGAATCTGCCGAACCTGATGAACTTGTTGGCCACTGTCCTCGTGTTTGCTATCGTCATATATTTCCAAGTAAGCTGGCTGCATACTTTCAATTGATTTTCGACGATATCACTGTGTTTCACAACACTAATAAGCAATGAACCCCCATATATAGTTCATATATTTTTTCAATTGGTTGTCGGATATATAAAGAAAATAACTCATGATCAATGACATACCCATCCTTATAGAAGAGAGGACTCTTTATGATGTTATACATCAATTAAAGCCCTCTACGATGTGTGAAGTGTGTCAAATGGGAGAAGTTACACATTTGTAACTTCACCCATTTGAGACTCTTTGTACACTGTGTATTAGTTAACACATTCCGTACCATGTGGGGCGTATATAATCCACTCAGTATCCTTTAAAAAAAGTTTTGACCACATATTTTCTTAAATAATTACTTTAAGCTTAAAACAATTACAAACAACTTCATTCCACATTAAGTATAAGGCAAATTGTTAATAACTGTATAAATGGTTAAAATATTGTCTCCATATATGCCTCAGAATTTCGTAAGGAAAAATATAAATCTAAAAACGCTCAGGCATGGAACGTGTTAGTTATCTGAAGCTATAAGATTTTTAATATAGGTGCTCTTAATAATAATTTCAATTAAAAATTACCCTCAGTAATTTTGTG
The DNA here is from genome assembly GCA_018245475.1 of Pharmacophagus antenor. Taxonomy (NCBI): domain Eukaryota; kingdom Metazoa; phylum Arthropoda; class Insecta; order Lepidoptera; family Papilionidae; genus Pharmacophagus; species Pharmacophagus antenor. Next base: position 21,672 of record DWQX01000414.1, on the reverse strand, counting down.
ATATCTAAAGTAAACAAGCTGTGAAATAAACATTGAATATTTTAGAAAGAAAAAAAAATTTACAAGGAATTTTCTAAACAAGTCGCCGTCTTATTAGTTAATATCAGATTAAATTTTTATTAATCATCATACTGCCCATTTTAAGCGAATATAAAAATTTGCTATTTATTTTATTCACACATATATCTATTCACGTTAAGAAAATTTACGGATAAATCATACTAGTTGGAACTAAAATAAGTATCACAACAGCACCTACTTCTGTTGGCAATAATTGATTTTTATTTATCTGCAATGGTCTAACATGAACCTATAATGTTACGTAGAGGATTGGATGTTAAAGGGTACTCGCCCAAAATACTCTGGCTGTATATGTCAGAATATAGCAGTTCTCTTATGACGAAAGATTGATATTGTGGGCTGTAGTTAGCCAAGTGCTTTCAAAAAACCCTTCCACCGTCCAAACTTTAATAAATGTACTGCATAAGATGTTCCACTTTTGTTGTACATGATATTAATTAGAACTATTTTATTATATATAGGCAAGTATAGAACTTACTATCTTATACTTGGTATAAAAACATTTAGATGCGAAGTCAAATATCCACTAAAGTTTGCATTCAGTTTGAATATTTGAATTGTATCGCAGGGCTTCAGAGTGGACCTGCCCATCAAGAGCGCACGCTACCGCGGCCAGTACTCCTCTTACCCCATCAAGCTGTTCTACACATCAAACATACCCATCATTCTGCAGTCGGCCCTTGTTTCCAATCTCTACGTCATTTCACAGGTCGGTTTTTTTTTTTGTATACTTTCTAGCAACATAAACACTGCGAGGATGTGTCGGAAAATAGCTGCACAAGAGGTTTTACCGCTGCCTATTTGTCAAAAGCAGTGGAACTTTTTTTATATTATAATCACAGTTTATATTGTCAAAATTTTAAATAGTTCAACTTATCCATTAAATCGTCTCTACAAGAGCTCTAGTTCATAGCTCGTCGTCTGACTTCGCTCGGAAAGGGTTTAGTGTAACATAGATACAATTTGAAATAATTATTTCCCCATGCATTATCAATGACTGATATTTTTTTACATTTCGGGAAACCAAAATATCTATAATATAATAATAATTTGAACTCGAATAAACTCAATATTCTTAGTTCTTGACAGCAAATGGGTTAGCTTATTTATGTACAATCAATAGTAAGATTTTAATGCTACACAGTTTATGTACAGGAAAACCTACATTATTATGAGGTAATCATTATGACAAAACTATTTATTACTTTTTCTTTTCTTTGGTAGATTTTTAAATATGCTATACATGTTTATCAACTACACCACATGAAATGCTACCTAGACAATTAGAGACAATGTTCAGACATCATTCTCCTCAGAAACCTTTTCTTCTTATATCAGAGGGAAATCCTCAAAAACGTACCCTACCGTCCGGGAGAGTCAGGGTTAGGTGACGATTTTTACTCACTAAAAGCCCCTGTGTGGAATCATCGGCTCTAAACACAACATGGCCTCTTCAACGCTATGATATGTAATAGCTTATCCTGGGGCCTCCTCCTATAGAAAACATAACCTAATTTACCTGTTTATATGTTCTCCTAGATGCTGGCAGTTAAATTCAGCGGCAACTTCCTGGTGAACCTATTGGGTGTGTGGGCGGACGTGGGCGGCGGCGGGCCGGCCCGCGCCTACCCCGTGGGCGGGCTCTGCTACTACTTCAGCCCGCCGGAGTCGCTCGCACATATCGCGCACGACCCACTGCACGCCGTGCTTTACATCGTCTTCATGCTCGGCTCGTGCGCATTCTTCTCCAAGACCTGGATAGACGTCTCCGGTTCCTCCGCTAAAGATGTGAGTGCTACAAAATAATTACACTACCTTACATTTGATTTGACACGTCGGCAACAAGAGCGAGACTTTCAGCTAAATTCGGGTTAATGTCAATCTTCCGCAATAAAATAATTACCGTGTTACTGCAGTCATGCATGTGACAGCCTCGCGTATTCTGGCCGAACACGCTTTACCATCTATGGATTTATTGAGGCCAAGTGTCAGCCCATAACCGATAAAAAATCGGTTTTGTAAAGCCTTATTTTCGTTTATCACAACACGTCATTGTGCGACAGAGAAAGCACACTACGAAACCGAATCTTTTACATATGTTTTTATCATCTGCCCTAATCATATTGTTATGAAGATAACAGTTTTTCTGAAAAACGTTTTATATATATATACTTATATACTTCATAACTTAAAATTATTTGTTTTGGCCCTTTTTGTGAAAATCAGTTGTAATCATTGCTCGATGATGTCTTGCTTTATTTTACGCGTGTAAAAGCGATCTTAACGAAATCACGTTTGCGCCGCGCGCGTGTCGCAGGTGGCGAAGCAACTCAAGGAGCAGCAGATGGTGATGCGCGGGCACCGGGACAACTCGATGATCCACGAGCTTAACCGGTATATCCCAACCGCCGCGGCGTTCGGCGGCCTCTGCATCGGCGCCCTGTCGGTGCTCGCGGACTTCCTCGGCGCCATCGGCTCCGGCACCGGCATCCTCCTCGCGGTCACCATCATCTACCAGTACTTCGAGATCTTCGTCAAGGAGCAAGCCGAGATGGGCGGCATGAGTACACTACTCTTCTAAAACGGAACAATAAGAAGCGTCATAAAAATATTCCAAATAAAGTCGGAGATACGGTGTCACTTAACCCATCCAAGACCGGTTGCACACCATGTGTGTGATAACAGTGTGGACGAATTGTCAACCGGTCTCGAACGGGTTAAACAAACGTTATCCACAAGGAATTTCTTTTGAAACGCGTGTAACATATTTTTGTTTCGTGTATTTTGAACGGTCTACTCGATACTTTATCTGTAATATCTTTATGGGGGCGCCGCCGGAAGGAACGTTGGGTGGCGCGGTGGTTTTTTTTTTTTAATTTCTATTTGTGTAGTGAATGTCGCGTTGCGTCCGGCGCACCGCGAACGTGACGCGTGTGTGGGTTATGTGCTATTTATATGAGATGAACTTTATATAATAAAATAATTAACGAGAAGTACAGACTTTGTTTTTTACATAAACCCTCGATACGGTAGTCGTACAGTTTAAATACAAGCAATAAGAAGAACGTGTCGCGAATCATTTAGAAAGTGTTATTTTAAGTAATATTAGAATAATGATCCGGCAAAAACATATCGTCTATAAATCATAAACAAATTTCATCTGACTAATAGGAATAATTAGGTAAAGAAACTTGATTTTAATAATTGTTTTTAATAATTGTATATGTATGGAGGTCACGAAAACTACGTGTCACCTATAAAACTGTATAGCAAACAATCGACACATTGTAATTTAAACAGTATTCGTGGCCTACTAAAGTTGTGCTTGGTTAAAAAAAAACAAATGCTGACAAACATTTGTATTGTGATGTTGTGAAATATTATAATGTGCAATTTACATACATTGTTATTGATAATTTTTAAATACTCCGTTGTTGTACCGATCTGTAATGTGATAGATATTATACAATTTACGCCGCTCACCACACTTTGTTGATTAAATTAAATTTAGGCAAATTACGTCTTTCATTTAACCAAAATTATAAAATGTGTAAAAGTATGTACATAGTACATCATTTATTTTGATTAAAAAGAACAATTTTATATTTGAAATACTGTAACTTTGTATGGTTCCTAATGGTATGCAAACATAGTATTTGAACCCATTACCCTCACATGCAAGGCGTGGTGGTTTCACTTATTCGGTCTAATGCCGCGTATTGGACATCAAAAATCATATTTATCATTCTTATATGTACTAGTAATGTGTGACTTGTGACATGTCATTTATGTGTATTTCTCCATATAAAATATAGCTTGGGCCTGGTAGGAATAAGCTTGATAAGCTTCCGCACCGTCAAGGTTTAATTTCGGTTTAATCACCGCGATTCTGATGATGCTTCATTAAAATGATTTTATCTCGAATTTCAAATCATCAAACTTAACGTTTTTTTCAGTTTATGTTCAATTCTACTTTATTCCAAATTTTTCGTGTATATTAATGCCCAATAAGTTTGTTTTTAAAAGGTACGCCATAACGTAAAATATAGAACTGAGGACTATTAGTAATAATAAAATAATGATATGGCCCGGTAGATATCCACACCTCTAATTTATTGGGTTATTTAAAAATCGGTGCGTTCCAGAATATACATAAAATTAAAAAATAGATCGGTATTTCGTATTATAACTTTATTCTCCTCGCTATACATGCAAGTTCAACGACAAAACAATTTTGAATATTGCTCGTTATTCGTCAATAAACAGTTACATCGATTAATTTTTTAGTATTCGGTTCTTATAACAAATAGGTTTCATGACTAATGGTAACAAAAGTATGTACAAAAAACAATACGCATATAGATTTATAATATTATCAGCCAAAGTAACTTCGTTTCAGATAAATATAATTTTGTAAAAAAATATTACAATATTAATTACACGGACACGTGATCCACATTGGTAAGAGATCTAACAATACAAGACAGTAGAAGACAGGTTGCTCCATTAACAGCAGAAACTAGACACAAATGGCACACTACGCTTAACATTTAATATTTTATAACACTGATGGGCACTTGTTGCTCATCCGTCAACTTGCCACACCTTTCAACTTATGAGGTTCAAATGAACTTGAATTGTGTCATTAGGTCCCTTATCAACATGAAATACGTTTAATAATGCAAATGAATTTTAAACTACTCAGGAAGACATTGCACTAAAGTCTCTAAGCAAATTGTCGAGACAATTTCAAACATGAATTTTTTGATGTATTTTTTTTTTATTTATCAATTCTAACAGTACATTGAGAGCTAAAACATACATTTTGAGACGTAAGCAATATATAATTCAGTAAAGACATTTTTTTTTGCATTTCTTTTATATATGTCCATAAAAAAATACTCATACCATTTTTACTTCAAAGATTTTTCATTAAAGTAATGAGTAAAACTACTTTCTCATGCACAATATTTAAATGATTTAATATTATATGTTTTCTATGTACACTTATTATTTAATCATTGTTAACTCAATTATATTGAAACTAGATGGTTTGTTGTAGAAATACAATATCTAGGCATTTGTTATTGTTGTAATCATCAAATTTATGAGGACAGAATGTTTGTTATTAATACATTGATTCGAACATCGAAGGAACGCCACAAAGCTGTGAACAACTAGCATTAATATAAAAAATAGTAATATTTGTAGTGATAGTAGCACGTGATATAGATAAAACTTTTTCGGCTATAGACATAACTATATTTTAATATTGTTAGTTTCTTGACACATCAATAAGGTTTATCTAAAAACTTTAATGTTATATAGCGAGAAAACTTTTATTTTTAATAAAAACGCGCAAACTTCAAAGGATTCCTGCAGGTTAACACCCCAAAATTTGCGTTACCTCCTTAAAGAAAATAATGAAAAACTATACAAATTAGGTAAAATTAGGAAAACATTTATTTTATACATAACATTTTCGAAAAGACAAAAGGGAAATAAAACAATATAAAGTAACTAGGAATAACAGTGCCGATTAAATGATTATATTAAACATAAGGCAATCGATCATACGGAATTTCATTGTTATTTTCAATGAACGATAACTTTTTTAATATTCGTCAATATGAGTAATACTTGAAAAGTCGACTAGCCGTCTGCGACAATCAAATTGCAATATATTTACCTATAAATAACGCCTTGAAAAATTATTACTTCGCAGTTTTAATGAAATGATAAAGTATAATCAAAAAAAAAACAATAAAAATCATTTTCAGCCACAACCAGCTAAAGGCGTCAACCACGTGCAGTTATTTTTAAAACTAACCTCTAAAGATTTTGCTAATATTGTTTATACACGCTAATAATAGTACTGCCTTAGTTAATAACTCATTCCAAACTTAACACAATGCTATGGTAATTTTTAATATTCACGGATTTTCATTAAGTTTTTTCTTACCGCATGCATCGACCTTGTATTATTTAAAAGTCAAAATAATCATTTTTTAGGCAAACCAAAACACATTGAACAATACATATTTTACATGACATTTGAAAATAAGTTACGTGAATTCATAATACCGTTTTTATTTTGTAGAAATATCTCATTCAAAGTATGTAATGTTATTTAAGAATTGGGTGTTTAAAATGTTATGCATACATATTTTGCAATATTATTTCAATTATAATTTTAATAAAAGTAAAGACATGGCTACAAAAATTCTAAGCTATTCGAAAGAAAAGTGTACTTAGGATACCAGCTATGTTGAACTGCAATATTACATTTGATACTAACTAAGCATGGGAATGAGAAAGTAATTTTTTTTTCAGTTTCATTTAAAAGTAGAATGAATTTTAAATATAGGCAAAATAGCGTTGCATAGAGATATAAAATGTTAATATAGTCTAAGAAACTGTTTCTATTTCCTCCTGTATCGGTGCCGATGGGTCCGGTGAGCCAATGCCTTTTGGTGGTGCACCAGCATAAGGCAAGGTCTTCAACTTCCTCGCCTCCCGCCTCTGTTTCTTCTGCTGCATAACGAGTCTCAGCTGTTCCACTTTACATTTAGTTTTTGAGTTCTCCATAGCCAATGTCTTTGCCCTGTGACATTTTTTGCACAGTTCGCCGGTGATCGATTTAGTAGCCGCACAGGCTGAACACTGGTTTGCGTCTAAGCGAATGCAATGACAGTTCTTATCAATTTTACACGAGCATTGCTTGACCGCGGCGTTCGATGAGCCCGGCGTGTGACCGTCGCACTGTCCGAAGGAGCAAGGTGATTGATTGCAAGTGCATTTCTTAGTCTCATCGGACAAATCCAGAGAGCAGATAAGTTTGGCGTCCTTCTGTAATGTAATACGTAATAAATTAAATTATTTATATAAGTTTAATGGTGATATCTGATATTGACTGTAAACCTAAAACACAAATATAAAACCAGCTGCCATTTGCAGCTCCTACTGAAAATACATATCATAATTATCCAGAACCAAAGTTATTTTCACAATACACAAATATATCCAATGACAATATTAGGAACACTTAGATTATTTGGCATATTATGTTTCAAACTCAAATACTCATAACTATTACCAATACCCAGGTGAGTAACCCAATAGTTTAACCTATGTATTCACAAAATATTTTTACTTATGGCATTAACCAAAATCAACCACTCTTTATATTATATACAGCATACACATATTAAAGTATGTGTAATAACAAAATATTTGTAATAAGGAATAAATATTTACACTTGAATGTTGTTTACAGAAGTTGGAATTTACATAACAGTTGATATGTTAATAATGTATTACAAGTTTAATTAGCTATAAAGTATGCATGGTGAGATCACATCTTTCGATGGTAAAATGCCATATCAGTCACATCAATGTAGCAACGGGTTTAACTTTTTTAATACAGAACACGCCTTTAGGTGGTCAGCATAGATTGGCTTTCTGATACAAATTGTTAGATATTTGTAATAATTTGTTTCAGGGAAAAAAATTATATTGTTATAATCTAGTGTCATGTAGGTTTTTGATAATAGATATACACAAAAATTCATCCCTACAAAAAAGTTATGGTTACTTAATTCTTGACATATGGTATGTTCGATGGGTGTTAGTCTGCAGTAGTCAAGGGGTTAATCTATAATATATGAAGAGAGTAAACAAATTATGTAAGCGGTGTACCTGAGTCAGATTCGGGAGAGGTGGCGACGCGCACAATAAATCATTCAGTATGTGAATAATGGTAGATATATCCCGCTTCGGTCGACCATATCTGAAATGCAAATGTTGTGCATTACATCAACTAACCTGAACAGAAAATGTACAATTCAATGCCATTTCAATCAGATATTCATATTGTTAAAAATAAATCCAATTGCAACAGAAATGGAGTTTAGATTTTTCCTTAATAATTATCATGTACTATATCATAGTTATTTTTTGACTGTCTCCATAATGCAGTGGTTTATTGCGTGCCGTGTGAACCAATGTTCAATGTTCAATGTTCTGGACCATATAAATAGTGGTGTCTGGTTGGTAGTAGAGGTATTACAACCCAGATGGCTAGTAACAAACAGTGAGAGACAAAAGTATTCTTATATAATTTTTCTGGCCCTTAATTTTTTTCTTGTTTTTATTAATTACTTGGTAGATCATAACAAAAATATGCATATTTACATCTATTTTGAATGAAAAATATAAAAACCTCATTTTGGTGACAATGAAATACTGCATTATTTTAAAATAATCAATAATATCCTAAATAATTATACCTTAGTTTAAGCCAACAACATATTTTATCCACTATAACTGCCAAAAACTAATGCCAATATTGATCAGTAGGCCCATGTACAAGGCTAAAATCAAGGATTTTTATCCAAATACATGGTTTATTAAAGAAAACTTGTAGTTTTTATATGTACATGCAAGAATTGGGATAAAAACACTTTTGCCTAATATTTTTATAAAATAACTTACCTATCTTGTAAAGCAGGGTTGAGTGTGCCCGAGAACGTCCCAGAATATATTCCTTTACCATGGTGCTTCATGGATTCTATCACAGCTCCCGGACCAATCTTCGAGCGTAATGACTCTTCTGCCATTTTGAGATCTAGTTTGTTTGTTAAGACCTCTTTTGACAACTTTTTCAACTTTTGTGTTAGATTCTTTGATGCTTCAATGAGAGCTTTTGTGTCAATTGGTGGGGTAGGAGAGGCTCTCTGTTGTTTTTTCTGTACTTCTGGAGTTTTTAAATCGTCTGACTTAGATGTAGAGGGTGCAGTGTTGTCATTGGCTATCACAGTATTTGGTAATTGTGCCGATTTTTTGACGCTTGCTACATATGGCTCAGTTCTAGAGGTAGACGGTTGTGGTTGTGTGTCTTGTTGCATGTGCATTTTCTTTTTGTGTTTATTAACCACAGATTGCATTAATGCTTTTTGTTTACTCTGCCCAATAGGGTGCTTAAACTTTGATGTTTTATGTAAAAGGTAGTGGAAGCGTTTATTTTTTAATGGCTCATTTAAGCTTTGGAATGAAGGTAATACCCCATTAGGAGCCTCTTGACTACCATGACTTGTTGTAGCTAAGTTTGATATCTCTCTGTCCATCATTGTTTCATCTTGTTCCTCAAACAGGCCTTTATCTATAGCACTGTTAAATAAATTCTCCATTGGGTATTCATCTATGGTATTTTCAGCAAGGAATGAACTTTGGTCAGTAAAATTATCACTATCATCACTAAGAGAACTCTCTGGTGTAGGAGATAATAAGGATACGAAAGATTTTTCACACACATTTGACAATGGGAGCACTTCATTAGAGGTATTTTTACTTGTTAACATCTCTATCAAAGTATTATTTTTTGGACTTGTAGTGTCTGTGATTAAATTATTATGCATTGACTGGTTGTCGAGAGGACTACAAACTAAGTTAGAAAGTGACATTATAGGTGACTCATCACTTTCAAATAATGTATTAGCGAAATTAATCACATCACGATTAGCTAGCTCTATATCTTCTTTGCTCGGCTGCCCTTTGTTAGCATATTTTACTTCTCTCATTGAACTATATAATTCAAAAGCATTTTGAAACATTTCAATATCATTTCTTCCTAAAATTGGAGTACAGTTTTCCATTTTTGTTTCATCAAAGTCTAGATTTAATTCCTCAACTTTTACTTGTTTCTGTTGAGTGCTCTGTGAATCGGGAGATTCCATATGATCATATTTTGTACATGTAGAACTGGAGGCTTTAGCTGGTGTAGATGTTTTTAAAGACCGTGCACTACTGGCAGATCCAGAATTTAAAGTAGACAACTGCAACTGGATGAGCATCATGTGGTCACCTAGTCTCATTGTGAGATTTAATGGTGATTTGCCACTTAAAAAGTCATTAACTTGTGTGTCATTAAGTGATTCTAATGCTTGCATTACTGAATTGTCTGGCTTCTGACTCTGTAAATAGGAAAACATTATAACAAAATTGCACATAAGCAATCGCAAAGTCAGTATATTTAATTTATTTATGGTTTTAGATGATGAATTAATATTTATCGATTATTCCAAACACGTGTTTGTAATATTACTTCGAATGTTTCAAAATTATATAACGTGCTTACCAGGAGTCCAGTCTCAACGCTCGGCAGCAAAATCACTCTCGATCCATCCATCAATCCATTTTCCTCCAGTGTGCCGTCCCTCAGTTGTCTGTGAATACCAAATCACTTATCACAACAGAAATTACACGGATGCGTCATTATATTGACGCAGCTTATTTCCGTGATACCCACTGTTTAACAATAGAAGTTTGGCGTCTGACGCCACACTTACCTTTCGCGATACAGAAGACATATTCGATCTTTTGACACCTTAAGCCTTCTTGAAACCAACTTTTTGAGACTTTCTATTGTATTTTTACCATTCAAGCTGACAGTGAAATTACCACCAGTTGTAGTTTGTATATTTAGTGTTATGTTCGAAGAAGGGGACGAGCCACACCCGAATATTGCTGTTCCAGTCGCACGTTCCATGTTTTGCACATATATTACACTAGAATTTTCGTATATTAATGAAACAGTGACATACAACTTATCTAAGATTACACAGCTATTTTATTGTAGGATAGAAATAACAGGGTCACACGCTAGACCCCCAGATTTGATGTGGCCGTCGGTGTGACCAATCTCTATCGCCGATGTCCCGTTATTTTTTTTTCTTTAACAGCTGATGCGAAGCGATGCTTTCTATGCGCTGTGTGATGTCTATGTATTTTAACATTTTAGGCATTTATCTTATTACTTTAAAAATATTAATATTTAATCTTACAAAAATTATTAAATCATTTCGTAAATTATGTACTATAATACTTCACAAAATGACATTTACTTTATTTAGCAATTATGAAACTTATATTATTACGTGTAACGAGCTGCAAACGTCATTCTCTATTTACGAGGGGGTTCATTAAGTAGTGAGAGTGGTATATGTACTTCTTGCTAAGAAAACATAAAGCAAAAAGTTTTCTATTTTTTTTTTTTTTTTATTTCTGAATGTAATCATTTGTTTGCTCTGTTTCGGAACGTGTCCGCGAAAATGGAGAAAATTAGAGTTCGCACGGTAATTAAATATCTGTGCATGAAAAATTTCAGTACGCAGCAGTAAATCAAGAGTTGAAAACTTTGTGTTAATGTTACTCCATATTCTACAATTGCCCGTTGATGTGCTGAGTTTAAGCGAGGAAGTAATTCCACCAATCATGATCCACGCTCTTGGACTCTCTACGACAGCAGTAACAGTACAAACGGTTAAAATAACTTGAAAATATAATTTCTTCGTAAGTCGTGTTACTGTTCGTTTTATAGCTGATGAACTAAGCATTTGAATAGGGAGTGTCCGTAATAGTATACACGACTATTTGATCATAAAAAAGTGTCAGTGCCCTGGGTGTCTAGAATGCTTACGGACGCGCGACACAACAATAAGAATTTCACAAAGCTGTTTTGATTTGTTACAACAACATCCTGACGCTTTTTAGCTCGATTTATAACTATGGATGAAACCTGGCTTCACTATTACCATACTGAAACGAAACAACAGTCCATGACCTGGAAGAGACCGTCATTTCCAACTCCTTAGAAATTTAAGGCAATTCCATCCACCGGCAAGATTATGGGCTCTCTTTTCTGGGATAGCCAAGGGGTAGTAATGATCGAATGCTTCAGTCATGGGCAACTATTACGGGGTCTTTTTATGTAGAACAAATATAAAACTTCGATGAAATATGAGAGAAACATAAGTTGGTTTGTTTCACCAAGTTAAGGTCCCCGTGGATAAGGCTAAAGTTTCGATGGCTGCTATTGAAGATGCTGGCTTTGAATTAATGGAGCACCCACCGTATTCATATGATCTCGTTCCTAGTGATTTTTATCACTTTCCGGCTGCTAAAGGAGCAACTCAGCGGTCAGAAATTTTATGATGATGATGCAGTGATCGTTGCTGTACACAATTATTTAAGGGACCAGGACAAAGACATTTTTTGAAAGGAACATTATGTTTAGAAAGAAGATATGCCGAATGAATATTCCTAGAAAAAATTCCTAAGAAAAATCTAGTCATTCTCACTACTTAATGAACACTCCTCGTATGTCATATGACCCTAAAAGTATAATGGATGTTGGAAATTTTAAATTATAATGGTTTCTAATGTATAGATCGATATTAATTATAAGAAATATTTAATATATGTATACTAAATAATTCTCATAAAAATAAAAGCGAATTATTACAAAATTTTTAATCTTTTTTTTTTAATAAATAACTATATCCTTTGTAGTTTCTTAAGTATCCAATTTTTATTTTGAATAGTCTAACATACACATCTTTGACTTATTATTAAGCTAAAATTTTTTTCACAAAATCTCAACATAGTTTTCTATGCTGTATAATATCTTTTATTGTTCCTGAAACTTGTTAGAACTAGAATAAGTAACAAGATATGATAAGTCGATTTTTTTTTAATGGTACTAATTATTTCTAAATAATTTTTTGCTATTGTAACCATCTCTGAGGTTCTGTAAGGTATTATTTACATTAATTGTGAAAAATTTAATAAAGGGTTGTCAAGAGGTAAAATAAAGTTTGGATATTCAGAAGTATTATTATTAGGTGACAATTGGTATTTAAACTACATAATTTTTATATTAATGTAACATTTGAGAATAACACACCTATAAATTAAAGGTAAAATATATTTTTTTTTTGTAGGAAGCAAAATAAAACATTACATCCTTAACCTCTTTTATTGCCCAACACCCACCATTTGACAGTAACAACAATAATTTAACAGGTATCATCACAGCAACTTTCACACTGAATTGCATTAACACTTCTTTTCATGTACGCTGTACATAAGAAAGATATAAAAATATCATTAAAGGTATTTTAAAATATTTAGCATCATTTGATTGTGTAAAACAAATTGTTTGCATTAAGAAATCATTGCGCAAATATGTAATTACAAAAGTAAATAGTACACATTCATATCATGAAATATTTTATTTTACGACTATTTGTAGTGGATAAATACCAGAATGATGTATCTTATGTTACCGCTTTAGTATTATATGTAATTTTCTTATCAAAAAGCTGTTGGTGATTTCAAATAAGATTAATCTTTTTGATGAGATTAATATAAATTGCTCCAAAGAATTTCAATTGTATGAATCCGGTTACATAATAATAAAAATTAGTTATTTTAGGTAGGCTTTGGTAAATTGGATTAAAACGTTTTAATTGCATTTACTTCATGTGTAAATTTTATGTAAATAAATAATTTTTATTTTTTTGTCATTTGGCATAAGTATAAACATTTTATATATTTTTATAGGTAATTGCGCAAAAAAACATGATTTATCGGAGTAACAACCAATATACGTAATGTAAAAACACACAAATTTTATTACATAGTAAATTAAATTTTAAATATCACAAAAATCATATAAAAGATACTGTTTGTGGTTTGACCACAAGGTATATTTTAAATTAATATAACATCTGATAGGATACAATGTGACAGCTTTTAGTTAAACAAAAAATATGTTTATAAAAAGCACCTCTTAACCTATAATTTAATGTAGTGCATAATATTTTAAATGTGTTTTTACTACGTGACATGAAAAAACTTAAATTGTATAATTGTTAAACCCTTTCGCTACCATATGTACCGATTCTATCTTATTACCAGTCTGGCGACGCAAATTATAAATATATGTAAACAACGTAGCAATAAAAGAATTTTTTTATCCAAAACTCAGTGTTACTTGTATGCGTCGGTTTGTAAAATTACTAATTTCACTGAGTTATATTTATTTATTATGAATAAATCTTTCATTATAGCAAATAGTGTAATCTTTAAATACTATGACATCCGGGCTGTGGCGGCGATATTAGTCTAGAGGCTTTGGTAGTGAAAGGGTTACAATTTCAAACACTGCTAATTTTACACTATATTTGGAGTTCCCTTTTTTGTATTTATTTCTAACATAATATATGCTAAGCGAAAGTTCCCACGAAATAGGTCCAGCCATTTCGAAGATTACCAAGAACAAATAGACTGTTGGAAACAAATAAATACAAACAAACTTTAAAATTGTTATAAGTACTATGTGGAGATTAATTTAAAAAAAAGTATTTCAATGTTATAGACACCTTTTATTTATTTATTTAAAAGTATTTGAATATACTCTTAGGTTGGCCATAATTCACCCTACAGTCAATCCATTTATTACTCTAATATAAACATCAATGCTAAAAATTTAGATATGAATTGGCTTGAATTATTACGAAATTTTTGCCACTAAGATATTATTTATCCAAATTATATTAACAAATACTAGATAGTGACATTATATAAATAGATGTAACCTATTTAAACTGGGTGTTAATTTATATCGTAGTCTGGTCCCGCGTTTTTTTTTTGTGTAATTAAAATTTACATGTACTGCTATGGAATTCATTTTTAACCTTATATAAAATATTAAAATTTTATGTTAAAAACATTTTTTTTTATTTAAATAGATATAAGACATAGTTATAAATAATTACATAAATATGCAGTTAAGTGATTAGTTATTCTTTTTTGTGTAATTAAAATTTATGTGTTGCTATGGAATTCATTTTCAACCATTTATAAAATTTTAAATTTTACTGTTAAAATATATTTTTTTTTATTTTAATAGATATAAGAAATTGTTTACAAATAATGAGTACATAAATATTCAGTTAAATATTTAGTTTTTTTTTTTTGTGTAATTAATATTTACATGTGCTGCTATGGAATTCATTTATACCTTTTATAAAATTTTAAATTTTATTGTTAAAAACATTTTTTTTTATTCAAATTGATATAAGACATTGTTTACAAATAATGTGTACATAAATATGCAGTTAAGTGTTTAGTTCTTCTAAGTAGTAAATAATTTACTAGTCATTATTTCTTTCTACTACTAATAGTTATAATGAAATAGACAAAATTAACATTTAAATGTACAATAAGCTGAAAATTCATTATATAATTAACTAATTCTTATAATAACGTAAATATCAATAAATCTTTATAATACACAGGGGAATTCTTAATTACTTTAAAATTACCTACTTCATTTCATAAAAGTCAGTAATTAAACGCAAAGATCAAAACTCAGTCTGGGTCACATTTACAGTCATAATATTATTCTATAATTAATTTTTTGATTAGTAATAATTATAAGTTTCTGTCATACATTATTTAAGTACTTAGGTATGTGATATCAAACCAATTTATGTAGTCAAAAATAAAGGCTTTGCCTGATATTTGATATTATTTAATGATTAGTAAAAATTAAAAACAATGTCTCATAAAAAAAAACGAAATTAACTGTATAGTAGATTATTTAAGCATTATTTATTTTATCACGTGTCTGGTGAAAAGTAAAATGTTTTTTTCATTGAAGTTGTAGATGTAGATATCATGCATTCTAGTTTTTTTTTTAATATATTATTTACAACAGCCGTGTATTGCACACAAAAGATTTATTAAACTGAAATAAATTTAATTTTTTAGTTCTATTAAACAAAAACGTAATAGTATTTATGTTAACCCTTTGCACTAGAGGTATCTTTTGAGAATTAAATTTGGTAGCGATATGAGGTGACTTTCGAGTAAAAACTGTTAACTCTTTATTTTTAGATATAAGGTTAATGTGTCGTTTACTTTAACCTTTTGCGCTCGAGGGCTTCTTTAGAGGTGTGAGTTCCGATCACGAGCCGAACTCCTCAGTTTCGTTGTCTATCCTGCCGAAAACGTAGCCGCCGCGACCGTCCATCTGCAAGTAGTGGTCGTGGTGCTGCCACAGCGACTTGCGGTGCGAGACGGTGAACAACGATATACCCATCTGTGTAACAACAGAACACACTTATAACTATAAATTGATGGAGACTTTAATCTCAAAAGTAAAATGCTACCTATTTTAACTGAAAAGAACGATCTGGCTCTCATAACTGCTGAAACACAGCTATGCTGTTATGACGATAGATTGGTACATAGAGTGGTAGCTAGTCAAAGGGATTCAGATAGTTCCACCCGTTATCCAGAAAGAGTAATCATTGCTCCACGGAAATAGGTATATACACAACGCACAGTTGTATTGCTATTGCTGGGATTCGAAGCCTTCTAACCCAGGGTCTTTTTGTTAGCGAGAGTCAACCCTTGGTTCATTACAATAGCCAAGTGGCGGAAGAAACAAGTCTTTGTTCTTGATATATGCAAGTTTCCTCACGATATATTTTTTAACAAAAAAGTCTTGCTCAATGGAGATTAAACCTGCGTGTCTTCGGATCATATACGGCTACGATCCACTACATTTACAACTGAGTTATTACCGCCACCGTTCATCAATAAAAGCTAAGAATTATCTTGTCGACAACATAAATACAGGGGCTTGCCTGCAGACCAAGCCTAATCTCTTAAATACTCATGTACATAAAAATATTTATACATGACGTAATTTTTTCCTTTTTTGATCTTTATGGTTGTATTTAGACTTTGTACCAAATATGATTTATATTGCCCTATATTGCTTAAATAAGGTATTCCGGGCTTTCGGGCTTGTATGGTAGTACCGCCACAGCATATATACTAGTCGATAAGCGCGTTACCTCCCGACAGTACTGGTACATCTGGCCTTCAACGTCCACGGACACCGCGCTGGTGCACTCGTCCAATATCGCGAACTGCGGCTCGTGGTAGAACAACCGCGCCATCTGCAATATCATGTCTATATTTTTAGGGTTCCGTACCCAAATGGTAACAATCGGAACCCAATTACTGAGACTACGGTGTCGGTCTGTCAGCGGGCTCTATGTCATAAATGTACGTACGTGGTAGGTAGAAAGTTAAAATTTTCACAGATTGTCAATATCTATTACCACCACAGCAGAGAATAATAAAAATAAAAGAATATTTATAAGAAACGTAATTTTATAAGCGCTTATGCTACGGAATATTTCGCGGTGTGAATCCGACACGCATTTGAACATTTCTATTATAGACCACTTGTATATACAAGTGGTCGCCCAGTGATAGAAATTCAATCATAATTCATTTATTTATTAACTCTGAACGTAAATAAGGTTCTACTGTCAAACGCTATGCGTCTATGATCGCAGATTTCGCCATGGTGACACAGTTAATTTGCTTATATTTTTGACAATCGGTGAGACAATAGACAAAAAACATCTACTTAGGGTGACAAGCGCTTGGTAGCATGTGTTATGTTTTTTTTTATATAATTTTAAGCATTATTTTTAAATATTATGTTTCTGCAAAACTTCTCCATGTAAATTTTATTTGTGTCAAAATTAATATTCTCTCGTTCGTGTAATTTTTGAAAAAACAGGTGGAAACGTTTTTTGCTGTACGTATAAATATATAGATACTTGTAATAACTACTTTTTGGTTTCGACGGAGAAACCTGAAACAAATCCTGTCTTCTAGGGGTAAAGAGAAACTTTGTCGCGACGCATTTGGACGCTACGAAGTGCTCAGAGCGTCACCAAATTTTGAAATCGTTAAGAATGTGCCGCGACAAAAAGGTAGAGAAGAGAGGTTTGTGTGCTGACTTTGCAAAATTTGCATACGGAGGGTGTAAGTTATTGCGCTGATGTGCTTAGAACCTTTGTTGATGAAACTGATTTCTACCGCAGTAAAGTCGAAATATTAATGGAGGTTTAATTTGTTATACTCACGGCTATCCTCTGCTTCTCCCCACCAGACAACACGTCCATCCAGTCCTCCACGGCGTCCCAGCCGTCTTCCCTATTCGTGAGGTAGGATAGTTGGACTATATCGAGGAACCGATTCAGTTGCTCGTCGGTGCGACCGCGACGTAACATTTCCTCGCGAGTTTGCGGATAGATGACCTAAAACAAACAGTATTTAATAATTACTTAATTCATAGCTTTGTCAGAATTTTTAATTCATTATTTTAACACAGTAATAAATATATACTCATAAATAAATACTCACTGTTCTCATGACATATGGATTATTTCTCCACTTACCATCAGATGGCATTGCGTTAATGTAAATAATTAAAAAAAATAGTAAAAATACTAATTAAAAAGCCACTTCTGACTAACGCGGAATTCAGCGGTCCGATAAAGGGCTACGTGAGTATTCAAGTGTGGATGGTCTTAGAGTTTTTACGTATCCACCTGGCAGGTAATTTAATTTTTCAATTAATATCCATCTGTCGCCATAACAAAATAGCTGTAGAGTATCCCACGGGAGTATGCTTCACCATCCACGACATCATTGTCACTTAACATTGTTTAAAATTGAGGTCATGTGTAAGCCCATTGTTAATAAAAATGTAATAGTATAGGAAGGGATGCGCCACAGATATCTTTGTACCTGATCGCGGAAGGTGCCGAGTGTCATGTAGGGCCGCTGCGGCACGTAGAAGAGCTTGCCTCGCGGCGGTTTGGTGAGCGTACCGCCGAAGATAGGCCACAGCTCGCCCAGCATGCGGAACATGGAAGACTTGCCGCACCCGTTCGGCCCGCACACCAACACATTGATGCCGGATCTGATATCGTGTTAGCACGTTCGTCAAAAGTGCCAAATGTAGTCAGTGTTCGTGCACTCAGAAGTGCGTAACAACACTCAGTTGACCCCTGGTTATGTTCATAATATCGGCTAACTGCAGTCCTTTTATTTCTGTGTAACGAAAAATTAGGAACGGCGACCAAGAGACTCTCAGATACTAAGGTAAGCCGGTTACTCTGATTGCACTCCACTGGCTCTGACTATATGAATTATTTCGCAAAATATATCAATTGCTGAGCAGCAAGCCCGCAGGGAAAACCCGAGCACTTATACACACCTCGACATAAAAAATATTAATACACGAGATAATTTTTCCATTTATTTATCTGTGGTTGTGTTAATACTTTCTAACAATTGTAATCTATTAATTTTAGTGTACTACATTGCTTAAATGGGGTATGAAGAGTTTTCGAGCTTGTATAGAGTACCGCCACTGGAAATTTCTACAAAAGTACGAAGTAGTAAATAGTATTGGTCTTTAATATATTTTATCATCTTAACGTATTTACATCTACACATATCAATTAATTTAAAACCTGGTCATCAGCATATGATATAAGATGATGATCAGGTTCATGATATACTTGTATTCTAATGTCAGCCGCGTGCCTGCAGGGCAAGCCCGATCACTTATAGACGCATGTACATAAAAAAAAACTATAAGTAACGTAATTTTACAATTTTTTATCTATATGATCGTGATTAGACTTTGTAGCAATTATGACTTATTAATTTTAGAGCACCATATTGCATATATCGGAACTTTAGAGTTTATATGATGGTACTGCCACTATTCAAAGTTATTTTAACACTCACTTCACTTCAAAGGTTAGCTCCTTGATGAGAACATCGCCGTTTGGCGTCACGAGGGGCACTTTGTCGAAACGGATGATCTTGTCCTTGTAAATGATGCGGCCAGCACCGGGCGATAAGACTAAAGGAAGATCTGGAACAATATAATATTATTGCATAGCGTCCAGATAATAAATTATGCAGTGATACCCTCTTGAGAAGAACTACTGCCATTAAATATGTTTTTTTTTCATTATTTTTACATTTTTAATATAATAATTACAATTTAGATTAAAATAACAAAACATTAATAATTTTATCAAATGGTGAAATCATTAGTGACAAGCAGGGCTACCCTTTCATAAACACAATGGAGTTAAACACACTTAATAGCTAATTAAATATAGAAGGTTTACGAAACGTTATCTTAGTTTGCATGTGTGTGTGTGTCTGTTAATTTCATCTGCTGCTGGGTTCGGTGAAGTTTGCGCTGTTAGATATGATGAAATAAGCTCACCGCTTCCATTCTGTTGATTCCTCTCGACCATGGTCCTCTTGTAATTGCCCGTGTTGACGTCTTCCAGAACGTTCTTTAGCTGAGTCACCCTGGCAGTGAGGCCGGCCAGTTTGCTAAGCTCGCGACCTGACAG
Organism: Pharmacophagus antenor; assembly: GCA_018245475.1. Taxonomy (NCBI): domain Eukaryota; kingdom Metazoa; phylum Arthropoda; class Insecta; order Lepidoptera; family Papilionidae; genus Pharmacophagus; species Pharmacophagus antenor. The sequence goes on along the minus strand of DWQX01000414.1, from coordinate 1,489 downwards.
CACCAGCCGGCCGATACCTTCAGCCATTTTTACTAACATACGTCCGTATGTGTAATAGTGCTACATAACAATAAAATATTAGTAATTTTACTACAATTTACTTTGCGATGGTCCACCTGAACTGCTATTCAATTGAAAACTATTACTATAATTATTGCACTGAATAATTTCAACCCGATAGAACCCATAGGACGTGAGACTCTATATTTGATGATTTATAACTTGATAGTATATATGTGGTGGTCGCTTTAAGACGGAAGTAAAGTAAGTTGTAGTATTGTCTTGTACATTACATTACACTTGTAATTCCAATAAGTCAAACACCCTCTTTAGAATTACATGGCGACATAAATAGGTGCTGTGGTGATTTGATACCAGATAGCAGAGAAGAATAGACGTAGACGGTCCCCAACAATCATCTTACCACAAATATTACCACTACTAGAACCAGTCTATGATGTCACCATCACAGTTCTTATGACTTATGAAAGATTAAGTTAAAACGTTAAAACCACTGTAATTCAGTGTAAAATGTGCTGTAGTCGGTAAAATTATTGGGCCCATACTTATATTTTAAATAAATATCCTTAAAGAAATATATTACGCAGTATAAAAATTCTAGAAAGAAAAATACCTTAAATCTGTCGTTTTCAGTGCTTGTTGTTAATAAATTATGATCCCTGACGAAGAAGGGCCGCGACACCGCGTAGAAACCGACTATAATGGCGATGTCTGTGAAGGCGACAGAAGCATTAGCAAACTGATCCGCCCGCCATCGGCAGGGGATCCAACCCTATACCCTAGAATCGCAGTGATCGCGTACAGCCCGGTTCACGAGATGTTTCCTTCCGATATTTGGATTGTGGAATGAGCTGGCTGCTGAAGTTTTCCCTAGAAGCTACTGTATGAAGTTCTTTTAAAAGGGCGCTAAAAGGTTTTATAAGGATCGGCACCACGTAAGTGATACCCCTGATATTTTTCGCGTCTATACATTGCGGTAACCGCTCAACACCAACCAGGCTATATCCTTGTTTGCCACATTTGTGGTTTACAATAAAACCGAACGCTCTGCAAACTATTACGTATTCATTGACCTTAACCTCCAATTATTTTAGTTAAGCCTACGCATAGAGAAGATGTCTTTATGAAAACTTTGAGTTAGTTAATGCGTTCAACCTTCAAAGACTGTTTGCCACTTAATATCAGATGATGAAAAAAATTAAGTTACGCCTGTCGAAAAACCACTTTTTATACTACATACACTTATAAAGGATAGACTATTTTTACAACATTCTAATATATATTTTTAAAATAAACTTTTATTTTAAAAAAATATATAAAAATCGAAATCGATCACCCCAAAGATTCAGTACAATGGATACGGTAATGAACGGGTTACATTTATTACAAGACTGCTGCTGCTGCTGCTGGATTCGGTGAAGTAGATGCTGTTAGTCACAGTGACTATTACAGCTTTATCGAAGCTGGC
>DWQX01000413.1:0-44078 GCA_018245475.1 Pharmacophagus antenor | reverse complement strand
ATATATATATGCGCGTGCGTGTGTATATATGTATGTACACACACAGACATATATTTTTTTTTAAGTTCATCTAGTCTATATTTAACAGAAACATGTAACACATTAATATCTATTGTCAATAAAAACAATTTATAATAGAATTATTTGGACATTATTTTATGTGCAAGTTACCTAGGAGTGATTGGCCAGGTTTTATGTTGTCCTTGAAGAGTTGCTTTTTGGCTTGGTCAGCTATCGGGGTCTGCCAACGATCTATTACACCTTAAACACAAACAAAAAAAAATACTTTTCCTTACTGTATCAACATGTTAACGTTTGACTTTATTATACAAATAGTACCTAGTTATCCAATTTATATACTTATCTATATTTTATAAGTAACAATTTTTCGGGTCTATATCGCGTAAATTAACACGAGTTATCTAATATTTGTTGACGTTTCGACGCGAGTTGCATCGGCTGTGGTCGGGAGCCACGAGCGCTGAGCTGCATCAGTCTGCCACGCGATATAAACGCGAAAAAGTTTTACTTATATAAAGATCGCGGTTAAGTTAAAAACCGTTATTACATAGATTTCGTCGAAAATGCGGTGACCCTTGAACATCTGCGGAAGCAGGTACAGGTGTCTTGCTAAGTTGATCCCACAATGGACTATCTGATGTCCACACAAGTGATTCTAATACCTCTTCTTCAACCTGCAGTAGAGAAATTGCTTTCAGAAGTTTTATGAAAACTGAAGCTAAATAAATGCTCTACTAAAACTTTTACTTATAGGAAAATGATGAGTATTTAATAAAATATGTTTTGTATAACAAATTTAATACATAATATCCTTTTCTTATTATTACATAAATAAAAAAAAAGTGTAATTTACAGTGTGCCTGAATTTTTTCACAGTCAATAGTTTTTTTTCAGTGTTTTATTTCATTACCAGATGGTGCTATGTTCGCGTGGATAATAAAAGGACAAAGGATTGAATCTATAATACTGATGGTAGGAAAGATTTTCTTTTATTTTACTATTAGTCTTTATATATATAAAGACAATAAGATATAAGAGGGATCTAGGAACATTTAGACAACATATTACTACAAATTTATTATATGTATACAAAGATATTTACAGGATCAATGTATTACCCAAATCTACTTACAGCATTAAGGTGCTTTATAACATCTCTGCTCAGCTTATCATTCAAGGCCTGTACAACAAGTTCAATGATTTTATAGAAATGAAATGCGCTTAGACCGTATATTTGCAGTACTCGCGGAAATCGTAGTGAGTGCACTCCATATGCATGCAAAACTATTTCTGTACAACACGCAAACATTGTTAGCTGATATGTCTCTTGTGATAACAGAATCTGAAAATATATATGACATTTAGAGCAAATTATTAAGAAGAGTGTAATCATAGTTGTGGTATTAATGGTGGCAAATCCTCACAACAGCTTAGAACAAGATGATGTATGTACTGGTTTTTACAACCAAAAAAATTTTATTCACACATTACTGAACTCTGTCTGCCATATAAGTTGAATACTTTATTTGAACCCACATTGTTAGCTGCTTGGTGTGTTTGGTAATTTTATTATATGAAATTTTATAATTTATAGGTAAAAGCTAAAGATGTACCTGCAAAGACACTTGAGGTTTTTTTCTGTGTTCCTCCCTTATGATGTGTTCGAAAACTTTGTAGTAAAGGCAGGAAATCATATTACAACGGAAAGTAACTGTTTTACATTCCTGCAGGCTTTTAGAAAATTGTTCCATCCAACCAGTGCAAGGCTTTATCAAATTCGTGTTAATTGTTTCTTCACTGACACCACATTCACTAGAAAAATGTAAATTTTATTTATATGATAAAATTTATGAAATATTCAGAATGCCAACATGTCAAAAAAAATATTTAAGTCATGAATTTTGTAAAAACACTGATTAGTTAAATAAATTTAGATTTACAAATAAGAAGTGAAATAGCCTTAAAAAAAAAAACAAAAATTAGTCACAAATTATTAGGGGCTTCAAATTCAAAATCCCCCAGATGCCCATACACAGTGTTAACATGTTTTCTAATACTAAAAAAAGAATCAAGAGAAATTAAAAACTTACGCGAACAGTCGCATAAGGGGCGCGGATGGGTACGGTTTAGCATTGTGCAGGTAAGCAGCCAATCGTACCAGACTGTTTTCAGCTTCCGAAACAGGCGTGAGCTCCTCCCGCCCCGCCAGGTAGCACCGCCCCGTTAGCGGTGTATCGGGGCAAGCTCGACCACTCTGAATATAATTTTTATCAACATAGCTCACGCTTCTTCATCAAAAAACAATTTAAACGTGTTAGTGAGAACCGGCTTAGGAAAATGTACTTCTCTAAAACTTTCTACCCGACGAGGTTAACCGTTGGTCCACAGACAATTGTATTCATCCGATGACGTGGACGTGGTTATTTAAAAAACATACCTTAAATTATATACATGGGAAGGGACAAAGTGATAACGACAAAAATACTGAAGCCAACATGTACCGCCTGATGAACGAACAACTTGCCATTTCTTGCTCCCTGTTCATATAAACATCGAAAAATTGCGCCGGGTAGAAAGTGTTAATACTAACTTTCTCTATATAATCGGCCGTTTAATATTATCTTTCTATTATAGTAAACAAAATGAACATAAATAACGTAGCAAAACAATATTTCAAAAAATGTATTCGGAAATTTTTTATAAGTACTTACAGGTCCGAAATTAGCTATAACTTGCGTAATTTCATCGCCAGAAACCTTTTTAGTTCCAATTTGCTCGTTTGCGTGTTCACCTATGTTACACAAAAATAAGTAATTTAATTCATAAATATAATTATTAAAGTATTTTCAACGATTACCTTCTTTTCGAAGAAAATATAATAACAAAGGTTTTAAGGAAATAAATGGAGACATTTTATATTGAAGTTTCTACAAACAATGACAATAAGCGGTCTAATTTTGTTTTTATTTTTAATTTTTAATTTAAAACTTTTTGCACAATTAATTAAATCTAAATTAATCATACATACCTAAAAATATTCTTTCATCAAATTCACCAACACTAAGGACATAAGTCTCATATAAATTATTCAATGATTTCAGATTTGCATCAAAATTCCCAATGTCTAATAATCCAGTTAGTTGGTCAGAATTGCCTTTTAAAATCTAAAAAAAAAATATAATGGTTAGATTTCAGAGTAAGCAATGTATTTTTATATATACAGATATTTTACAAACAAATTATATAAGAAATATATAATTAATTACATTGTTGTTATTATAATAATTATTTGGTTAAAACAATTTTATCTTATTAATAGAGGAGGCAAATGATAGAGTGGTTCATGTGATAAAAAATTATCATCCTCGCCCATAGATAGGTGCAAGATGGGACAGGGATTCCAGTTGTTTTGCCAATCTTTGGGAAATATATCCCCCAGTCATAAATGTTCCGATTCGCGCATGCTGCAACAGAGCACACCAAGCTTTTTGGAAACATCTTGGCTTTTTATTTCACATGACTATGAAATTGAACATCTCTCTGTATGTTAACACTAAGTATTCCATACCTCATGGAAGCCGTGAGTGAAGTGTTTTCAAAATTAAGGCAAAGGATGAAAATATGTTTATTGGTAGTAAACGCGCGAATTAGGGTCTTTCTTGAGTTGAAATTGACATGTTCCCCAATAGGACACTTCAAATGACTTTTGAACCAAATTTCTATCGACTCTATTCTACGTTTTCTCGAGAAATGTTGGCATAACTAAGGTGTCATAGAGTTGCTATTGGCATGGAAAAATGAATTTCAAATTTCCAAAATATTCAGAAGAAACTGTATAGACGAAAGAAGATAACCTTGTGGCGGCACACTAGTATTCATAGATTTGGGATTCAAAATGTTTACTCAACTATGGTCATAATGCATCAGATTGTGTAAATGCTGTTGATCCTTTTGCACAATCTGTCTGGACACACTTAATCAATCAAACGCTTCTGCAATATCCAAACTAACAGCTAGTCTTGTCCTACTCTCAACTGTCCACACCCATCTATTAGTTGCTAAATAAGATCATCAGCTTTAGATCCCTGGAGCATAAGTAAATAACTTAGAAGTGGGTGGTTTTTAAAGAACAAAGGAAATAATAGTAAAATGATGATTAGTTAAATAGAAATCTTTCTAGTAAAAAAAGGATTACCACAATCACAGTTATTCAACTAAAATAACTTTGTTCAAAATGTATCTTTCCTATTTTTCAACACTTTTTTATAAATTTTTGTGGGACTAACTTCAAAAAAAATAATTACCTTTCATCAGTACCACACAGTATTCAAAATTTTTTTGATCAATAATTAATGAACAGTTAATTTTTTAAGTAATTGATTTCAGTTATGCATATATTTTTTTTTTTATAAAAAATGCAACAGTGCATAACATATTTTTCTATCAATTAATAAAATTTCTTATTGGTTACTTACTGATTTGTCAAAAAAAGATTTAATCACAGGCCTCCAGCTATATTCTTTCATTGTAGCAGCTTCAACAGCTAAACCCTCTTTTATTTCACACAATATTGAGATAATGCATGGTGCTTTCTTTGGATGTTCAAACTCATCTTTTGACCAGTCATGAGGTAAGCCTTAAAATCAAAAATACATAAAAATAAATGCAGAGTGATTCTTTATTTATCAAACTGTAAGATGCTTTAAAAAAGGTTATGGATGTGTTTTACAGTAATTATATCCCTTTAAATGATAATAACAAATGCATATGTTTTGTAACTGGTATTCTTTTTAAAATTAGTGTATATATTATTATCCATTATAGTCATAGTTTTGAACTTTAGTTTAGCATATTAATAAAATTTTACCCTTAAAAGCAGGATTGATCAAGTCAATGCGCCTAGACATAAAAGCATTGGCAAACACAAAGTCCAAACATGACAACAAGACATGGTACATATCAACAAGATCATTTGCAGAGTTGTGAAATTCTCCTTTAACACAAATATATAAACACCATGTGAATTCAAAGAGAGCATTGGTTGTACAGGGTAGTAATCTGAAAGCCAAATAAGAAGTAGAAGTAATTCCAGTTATTAAAAAAAAATTAAATTATTGTTTTAAAATCATACTTTTACATACTTCTGTTTTTTGCTTTTAGTATTATGTTTTACAGGTTCATTTGTTAAACCTGAAAATATTTCTTGGAAAATTGGCTGGAATTTTCGAAAAAGCACTGTAGATACTGCAAACTTATGTTCCAATCTTGTAATTCTATCTTTAAAATCAGTTGACATCAATGCCATTTCCATCCAGTTCTTGATTTTGTTAAAAAATTGGATAAGACTGTCAATAATAAAAATAATGAGTATATAGGGGAAAGAAACTGTAAAATATTGTATGATAATAATTATTAAATAATTAATATACCTTATATTGCAGAGCCTAAGAAGACGAGTGAGACTAACACAATTTCCTTCTACAACCTTGCCTGATTGAACAGTCGGCGTTATAGATGTCCTACAAGCAACATATAATGCACAGGCCATCCAATGTTGAATATCACCCTGTCATAAAAAATAGAAATAGTATTTAAAGATTAACAACATCTAAAATTTAGAAAAAACAAATAGAAGCAACACGTAAACAGCGTAATATGTTATTTCAATAACTTTGAAAAATAAATTAAATTAATTAATCTTTAACAAATAAATATTAAGATTTATAATGCTTACATCTAAAGTGTAGTTCCGCTTGATTTCCGAAAATGATTCTTTTGATTTCTTAGCCGCAACTGGATCTACATTTAACTTGGAACATAGATAGTCCATAGCAGATATCCAACTTTCTTCACCTTCCTCTTGTTTAGACATTGTAATATAAATATATTTTTAATTTGTACAAATAAAAAAATAAAACATAAAAACTCTAGCTATTTTACAAAACTTATCCCAAAAATTTGTCCTATTTTGACAGCTCATTGGCGGGAAGAATAAATTCACTCCTTCCTCCCACACGCGCGCTGCTACTTGTCAAAGTCATCAATTATACTTTATATCAACAATAATTGTACTCTATGGAAATATATTCCAATACAAGTTATGATAAAATGATTTTATCCTATTTTAACATATAACATCTTTAAATTAGACATGGGTTGTACATAAAATTAGTCAAAATCTGATTTTAAATAACAAAGAAAAAAAAACTTAATTAAAAAATAAAATCGACAATTCTTTATAACAGCTTATAATATATGTACATTTGTGTTAATTATTGCCATTGTATTATTTATTCGTAATACTATTTAAATGAAAATATCGATCTACAATTTTACCTACATAGAAATTTATAGCTTATACATAGGAAACATAATAGTCTTTGGAACGAATTTTTTAAACCTTTATTTTGCCTTTCTAAACATTTTATTTTTTAATCTCCATTATGCTAATGTTTTATTTTGTTAGAAAACACATCCTTACTATCATCATAAGCCGGTTGTTGACTGCATGCCTTTACCAAGGACCGCTGTATAGCTCATTATATGACTATTCGAATTCAGTTGCTGTCAGCCGCAATGATTTTTGACCTGACAGATTGATTAGCCCAATCTATCTGATCAGAAAGCGTCAACAACGCTTTTACATAACAAAGCTGTTCAAATATTTATTTTGTTTTTAAAGCTGATTACACAAATATGCCCTGTTTTAACTTTGGTTAAAGACACAATTACCAAATATTGCTGTTGGCTAAAAGACTTATATTTTATGCTTAATACAAAAAAAAATAATTATGCGAACATATGATAGTAATGTCAAACGCTTGTTTTGTTGGTTATAATGTCTGTTTATTTAAGTTGAAGGGTTTTTTATACAAAATTTTGTTTTGCATGTCTTGATTGAAAACTTAAAATGATTCGGCGTTCTTATCACGTTTCTGTAGTTTTAAATAATATTAAGAAACAAGGCATTAAACTCACAAAGTTTATTAATCCTAAAAATAAAAAGTAATAATCTAAATTACTATATTGTTGTCTGTTATCCGAATATTAATATTATTTTACATTGCTTAATAATTTTAGACAGTGGTATCCAGATGAAAAGCAAATGGCAATGCCTAGTGTTAAAAGTTTAACTAAAATAAAGCATGAACCTGGGAAGCGTGGAATAAGAAGAGTTGCAGTTTTGAATAAGACTTTTATGAAATACATTACAGATATAATGTCTACTGGGACAATTGCAGTAAAAATTGTTGGTAGAGGCATAGAAATTTCAAAGGTAACTAATGTTATAATAGAGAAAGAGAATTTTTGACTGACTTCTCGATGTAGTAGCTATCTGTTGCACCCTCAATTTCAATCGGCTGCCATAACAGCATTAGTGTGTTCTGGCAGACATACATGTAAAAGTCAGTCATATTTGAGATGATTATGCTTGATCATCTACTGAGTCACTGTCACTCAAGAACAGGTGAAATTCAGGACAACTGTTTGCCTATAACTGATAAAAAAATGAGAAATGGAAAACAATTAATTTGAATTTTATTAATAAGTTATTTAAAAATGAATAAATATTAAATTAATAGTAAAATTTTAATTTTGTTTATTCTTTACATGTAAGGACTATTAATTAATGCTGTGTTAGATATGTTATGAACTTAAAACAATGTTAGGAGAAAAAATTACCAGGATGAGTCTTATCTTTATTTTGTACATGTTATGGTACAGAATATTTTGCAGTACCAGTCCCTATGACTCTTGGTCATTTAATATTTAATAGCATACCTAATATCATGCTTTCATTTATTTGTGTGCGGTCATATAAAATTTTATTCAATATTTTTAGGTTAGAGTGACTCCAGATTTTTTAACGGTTAACATATTTTGGGTGTGCAAGGGTAATTCTACAGATAAAGAAACCGAAACATTGCTTAATACAATTGCTGGGCCGTTGCGTCATGAGTTATCTACGCTAAGAGTCATGGGAGAAGTACCTTATATTGTCTTTGTCAAAGGTGTGTTTACATGTCTTAAGTAAATAATAACAACTGCATTAAAAAGTTTAATTGTATTAAATAACTTCTATATAGTAAGAGAATTTTAATGTACCATCTGATTACTCATAAATATCATATCACTTGTCCATGTTTTATCAGACAAACAAGAAGCAGACATAGCAGAATTAGATCGTAGATTAGCAAAAGCAGACTATGGGGAAGACTATACTTCCACTGAAATTGGCCACTTGTTAAAGACTGAATTTACTTTGGACATGAAACTGTCGTCTAAAATCAAGGTAATAATAATTTTATTTTACTAATGCGGTAAAACTAAATCTCGATTGTGCATGTTATAATAGGTGATAATGGGGATGTAGAAGGTCAACTGTTACCCTGTATATATATTCAGCAGGGCGTCTATTACATTCTTTTTAGGAGTTGTAGTAGAGTCGCGAAGTTAGATAATTATTGCTGTTACGATTCGCTGCTCTCCATTAAATGAAGCCACACCGCATATACGGCGGCGGTGTTCAGTATTGTATTTTACCGCTCACCCTGTCCTCAGCAACCGAAAGAGGTCAGCGGCGAAGCAAAACCTCGCAGTGAGCTGGGAGAGCTTTGCTAATGATTATTTGTTTTTTTTTTCTCCATATGGCCCCTCGGTAATTGGATCGTGGAGGTTTGTAAAGCGACGAGGAGAAAAAGCATTGTGGGGGTCTTGGTACAAGTCTGACATAATCTGTTCTCGCCCCCGCGAACACTGGTTTGCGAAGGAATTTCATCCATGTAGAAAAATGTAAAAACTGTTGATTTGAGCTCGCTCATAATACTCTCATATATATGTTTATATATTATTATCACCGGAATATAGCAAGGTGATTAGGGCCGTTTTGTTAACCAAGCCGACAGAATGATACAATTGTTAATAAAATCAAGATTATACGTAGAGGATTATATTTTTATATTATATGGTGTTGGGATGGATTAGTTGTTCCAAACTATCGAGGATGTTTAAAAACCAATCATCAACCTTACAGTTAAGTATCCCTATTTTAATCATTATTAATATGTGATAAAGACTACTTAGTTATCTAAGTAGTGTTCATAATTTTACGAGTAATAGTCGACCGATGCTTAAAAAATATTTAAAAAAGAGAAAAGGAAAACTTTTATTTTTTTAAACTTAATTTTTTTTATTCAATATGTCCTTGGTAAACAAATAAAAACCGCCTTCCTAAGTTCGCATACTGTGACGGGTCGCTATAAAGTGTGTGGCTCGACACATACTTAGCTGATTTCATTATGTATAATAAGTATAACTATCTGTCATTAGATCTCGTCGATAAAAAGATTAAGAAAATCTGAAGAAAATTATATTCAGATCCGAACAATTACTATTTACACAACATGTTGTCTACATTTCTATACTATAACAAAATGCATCTTGTATAGCCAATTTTTTTTTTATTGAGAAAATGTGTATAATATTTTAAATAACAGTAATGCCTGCGAAACTTACTAATAATAAATAAATACATGCTGTTTTTATTTTATTCAGAATGCTGTCCAATTTAAAAATTTAACAATCATATGTTAACACTTCTTAATATGTCTAAATTTTATTATAGTAATAATAAATCATGGGAGTATTAAAATCTAGATCAAAAATCTTTTAGAATTGATTAATCATAGACATACCTATACTAAAACTACAGGTATCCTGGAAAATCCTCACATTAGCCGGGTTTTACGTAGCTACATGCACGAACTGTTATTACTGTAAAAATTTTTGTCTTTGTGTACACTACACTACTCGTGATGAAAGCATAGTATATAAGTAGTACTTTTAAAGTTACAGTACTGTTATTAATGAATGCTGTAATCATTAGCTAGTAAATAATAAAAATTACAAGGCAACTCGATAATTACTTAAAAATTTTGACTCTTTGTGTCTAGGTATTGCAAAACCTTGGAATTTTATAGTGGCTTACGTTTGTCATAAGCTTAAAACTCATATTAAACACGAGATTGGCCTAATAAGTAATTTTGACTGTCTTTCAGTTCATTTATATATACAATTTTATTATGATGACCTTATATTAATTAATAATCGTATTAAGCTTTAAATCTGTCTTAATCGTCATGTTTATGTAATATAAATTTTTATATTAACAGAATCTAGTTTGGTCATTATCATAATGCATGTTATTACATTCTCTAAATTCGGGCAATCTAGTGTTAATGAATACTGCGATCATACGAGTAAGTGGACTCAATACATTACCTACAAAATTTCACAATATTGTGAATGTAGACGACAGTCTACGTATAACAAAAATTTGGGATTGCATAGTGGCATTCGATTGTCATGAGCTTAAAAGCTTGTTAAAAAGTATTTCATTATCGTGATGAGAACGGTTTGATCGTAGTTTTACTAAATAGAGACTAAAACATAGCTTGACGTATAACTATGCATACAATCGGTGTTCGTTTGCGTCGCCCCGTCGCTGTATTGATCGCGCCGCTACCGCCGAACGGCTACGTATATTATGCGTTGGTATGTACGCAGTTAATGCGGCTCCCAGTTGCCAGCGCCGCCATGACGTGACGTTGCTCCGTCTCCAACAAGGAACATCCATTTGTCGTGCGCGTAAGCTTCGCAATACCACGAAAGAACGGTGCGACTTTAATCTGCAATTGTATAATAGATTGCGGTTGCATACGTTACACTGAATACGCATATGTTTTCTTGAATATTTATATATTTAAAAAATATATATATATGAATATTCAAGAATGGAAATGGTATCACCGTAAAAAAATCCTGTTTTTATACTAGATATAAAATGGCTATCATATTATTCGTGTAAATATATTCATGTAATTATTTTCTATGGTATGTTTTAGTAATTTTATCAGAGGGAAATTTTATTGAATTTTTATGTTTATGTGTAATTGATTTTTTATGGAAGTCCATTTTACTGCGTGTATTGAAAAACGTTTAAATTATTTAGTCATGACACTTTTGTGGGCGTCTAAGCAAAAAGGATCCCGTCGTGGGGTATTGAGTTGAGACTAGATTTGATAACTAGAATAGTCATTTGATTTATGAGGATTTAAAAAAATCTTCAAAAACTGGAATATTTTTTATCACACATTTGAAGTTAAAACCGAAAAGATTGATCGGAGAAAAAGCATTTTCATTAATTGAATATAATAAAAACAAAATTTAAACCGCTTGTTTCTTATTTTTGGAAACATTTATAGTAATTTGTTAGTTAAACTTGTAGGTAATAGATAATCTTCATATATCTTTCTGCAAAACTAACTTCCTCTACAATTCCTCTTCATCTTCTTCTGTTAGGCTATGGAACGGACTACCGGCAAAGTTAAGGGAAGCTGTGACTAAGCCATCTTTTAAACGTATGCACACTATTAGTATTTTTTTTTGTAAAGCTATTTATTAATATGGATGTATATTTGAAAATTGCCGTCTCATTTATCATTATTACATCCCCCTCTCGCTCTCTCATCTTTATTTATATTATTATTATTTTATTCTCTATTATTCTTTTTACGCACCTTATATTTATCTTTGCTCAACCCTAAAGAAGACTGGCAGAGAATGCCATTTGGCATTAAGTCCACCTCATGTTCAAGAGTGCATTAAACTTTAAATAAATAAAATAAAATAAATAATTAAGCATTTATTAATAATTAATTAAAATGGGGAATATCTTTTATCCAACTTTATAAAACTGTCTGTGTCCCGAAATTATATGCCGAGAACTAGACACTTTTTGCTCGCAAGCCCACGATTATATATTTAGTTTACGATAAGATACAAAAATAAAATATGAACAACTATAGGCTAGAGAACATTTTTTTATTACTCTTACGTATTTTTTGTAATGAACTGACTAAATAAGCGAGACCATCTAACGGAGGTAATTGCTAATGTATAAAATATCTCGTTCGCCCAATAATTTCTACACAACTGTTTACTGACGGCGTAGATGTACGCCACACGACTACGGCTGGTTTGGACATATACTTAACACAGCAATTCGTTTTCACCCGCTGTTATTATCTCTTATTATGACGTTGTTTTCGAGTAACGTGCGTGTGTTAAAAGTACACACCACAAAGAGAAAGTTACATTAAAAATGTTACAAATGTATATTTACATGTTGATCAATAAATCTCCCATATTAAATCAGATTAATTATCAGATAAATTAACTACCATAAATTAACAGACCATTATTAAATTAATAAAGTTAATGTAATAGTACACTGTACAATATGTTCATTGTGGAAGTATAAACGCGACTGTATCAATATATTCAATAAAATTAATAAAGTTATTTATGAATTCATTTTGCGTCTCAATGTTTTGTTTCTCTGCGAATTATTGTAATGATTGCAAGACAAAGAACATTAAGTGATAAATCTTAAGTTCATGGCAAATTACTACGGGTGTTATCAAGTTAATTTACGATATATAAATCATTGTCGTTCTTCTTTTAGAATTGCTTCATGCGTATTTACATTATCATGTTTATATATTATTGTAATTAAAAACAATATGTGATTTCTTTTATTATAACAGGTAAATAAGGATAGTGATGGTATAGTATAATAAATAATATCCATATATTACATCTAAGTATAATATATCATATAATCAATGTACGATATTAACAACCGTTACAGTTTTTATATTGTGATTTAAACCTCTATGTGCCACTGTTACTTTAATTTAATTAATCGACAATTTTTGCAAAAATACATATATTACAAATCGTTTTTACTGGTAAGTTATAGAGTGAATATTTTGCAATAACATTTTTGAAACAGAATTTCTTTTAATTTTGCATAAATAGGTTTATAATTGCTGTTTTTTATTCCCTTCAACTTTCGTAAAAATTCGGCTCATAAAGGGGTTAAGTTCGCGATTTCTGTGCAACACATAAATGTATGTTAAACACTATTTGCACCCATCTAATACCAATATCGTCATACCGTATGAACACCACATGAATAAGACTAAGCAGCCAATCGCCCGGGCATTTCCATTCTACGACGCAGACTTGTTTGCGTCCCTCCGTGTACTCTCTCGAGTGTCCGCTTCGTAGGAAATACGCTGGTTAGTGTGCGCATTTGGAGAAAATCGAACTGTTTGGAATTATAAACTTAAATGCGTAGTTGGTTGTACGTATGCTTTGTTAAAAAATAACTCAATAATAAATAAAAATAAATTTTGCAATCGCTGAATACTGTTTAATTTGCTTAAACAGGACAAATTTATTTAATATGTTAAATGCCTCATTGGGTCATCTATGAAGGTAGTCTTATTTTCTCATTTACTTCGGGATTCTTATCCTGAAAGGATAAGTCAGCCCCATAGCTAAAAAAAAACAATCCAAAGACAGCAGTTTTAGTCACGTAAAAAAATTTTACCTAATGCCAACTGATTTTTCACTATTATCAAATCTAGTAAATTTACTGATAGAAAGGCTCTAATTTCAGAATGTTGAAAGTATCTTTTTTCTCCGCAGTTTTCGTTACCTGATTAGGACGATATAAATTATAAGAAACTTTTACAGAAATAATCATACTTCATATCATATCAGTCGAGTTTTTCATGTCTTTCTACAGCTGTAATATTAGAAATCACAGGCACATATGACCTAAAATTTGATAATTTAAAAATAACCGACCGAGATAATGTAACATTTAATAATATGACTAAATAAAAATATTATTGTTTGAAAGTTACGAATACACCATAAGTAGTGATATATAATATTCGTATAATGTTTTGTAGTTCATATTCTGAACTCTTTTTGATAGCTTATTGTTTTGCGAGTCTTGGGTCTAATGAAGCTATAACAATTAACAACAACTAACACGTCATTTGAATCTAGAGTGAAAGCTTAAATTATGGAACATTCATTCATTGTGACGTCAATAATGAGCTCATTTTAAGGTCCTTAATTTTCTTTTATGTTCATTTATATGACGCTTGATTTTTTTTCATTGGTATATTTGCATATTTTAATTTCATATAGGCTACAGCACAAACATTGGGGTTTCACCAAAATGAAGCTTGCGTAATTTTATTGCAAAGTAGCACATTTAAACGTTTAAAGACATCTTGCCAACATTAATTTTAGGCGATGAGACTTACTGTGTTTCGCTGGGGTAGAAAAATAATCCATATTACAGTTTTAATAAAATTTCATGAATAATTTGAAACGATGATACATGTTAATGTAATATGGAGTTCGGTTATAAGTAAGCATTGACATAAGTAAATAGATAAATTACAACAATTACATGCGTATAAAATTCATCAAAAAGCTTTTTAACGGTGAATATGAAAAAGATCTTATTGAAAGATAATATATTTACGTAGCTATATGTTTGTTTAGTTGTCACGTGAAAAAGATTTAAATCTGAAAAGTTTGTTTCATTCTCGAACTAACGTAATGTGATATACAGGTTCAGTAGAACAACTATTGCTAATAAAAATCGTATGTGAAATATTGTATGTAAACGTGGATTCCAACGTCAACCCTCATGACTCAGTATTGAGTCAACGTTGCCAAGTTTGGAGATAATTAGTAAACAAAAAGTAAGTGTAGCAAGGAAAAAGTCATTTCATAATCTTTGTAATTTATGCAGAGATAGTTAGTCCCTATAGTAGTTATTTTAAGAGCTACATTCCCAATGTAATTGGGACTGTCCAAACTTGACAAGGCTTGGATTCTACTGCTATTGTGAAAATGCAAATAGTATTAAAGTTGTAGTATACCGACGAGTGAATTGTTTATTGAATTTAAGGACTTAAGAACTACAGGAAATTATGGTTCACTTTAAAATTTCATATACTACTTAACATTTAAATAGCTACTGTTGAGACTAATAATAAATAGTAAGTAGATAATATAACTAAAATCGATTAACCAATTTTTTTGCATAGACATATTTTGAAAAAAGTGGCCTTATCTGTGGTATATTTATTATATCACACATTATCACAAAATGTAATAATCAAAGGAATATAAAATTAGAAACGTTTTAGGCCAAAATTGCACAATTGGAAGATGACGTTCCGATATCAGAGGACCCTATACCAGATATGACGCATAATGTTTACGGATTGGATCACGCTTTAATCATGAACAGGCTTCTTGCTTCAAGGAGCAGAAGTAAAGAAGCATGGAGCAATCTCACAGCAGTCCCTCCAGTAATATCATACAGAGTTCCCGAAACTAAAGTAACCGAAGTCGATATCGGCAAACAAAAAAGAGAATTGGCTGAATTTTTGCTCAAGAGACAGGTATGGTAATTATTAATATTGTGACTGGCACCATGTCAATCTTTATTATTTCATTACCAATGCCATAGTTATCATCACTATCTGTGTAATGTTATCAAAAAAACAACTTACTCAAATATTTAAAAAGTTGGAACACCAAGATATCTCTGCAAGTATGACGTTAAATAAAAACGTTTGCATAGAAATAATTTTTTTTTTCTTTCATCTTATTTTTAAATAGATAGAGTCGATTTATTGTCTGTTAAGTATTTTAAATCTCGTATTTTCTAGACATTGTAATCTTTTATTGAATGATTAACTACCTGCGATTACGAAGGGCATTTCGTTTGTCTATAATGAAAGTATGAGTAATTACTTTTTCTACGAACTTGCTAATTTTGTTTGTTACCCGTTGAAGGCAAAAATTTAATACAAAGGAGGGATTGCAATAAAATATTCCTCTAAAATATTAGTTGCCGAAAAGGTTTAAGGAATTTCTTTTCTATTCGTTATTAGGTATGTCTTAAAAATTCGTTGTTTTGTTGTTTAAGTGATTACGTGAGTTTTGGAATTAGCAAAGAAGTAAAGTTTTATTTATATCTAAATATGGTCGTGTTCTTAGCATTCGTTTTGGTATAATTACCTCAGTATTTATAATTTGTTTGTACATATATTTGTTGTCTCTTTATTAATATTTATAACACAAATGTTAATCGATTATTTATAGACATAATTTTTCGTACAACCGGTTAATTTATTACAGATTTTTGAGAATAAGTTACGCAAGCAAAAACGCGATTCTTTGCAATTGATGGATGATGTTAGTGTAAGTCAAGACATAGGTGTAAGTGAAGAGAGCGAAGAACACGACTACGAGGACTACGATGATTTTTATCATGAAATACAATGTATTGATAATGGCAAACCTAGATAAAATAATATTATAGATATCAATAGTAAATGTATTATTTTTGTATGTAGTAAACATTTTTCTGTGCAATTCTAAACGTGTAGTTGAATTCAAAATGACATTAAATTAAAGTTTTGGTGTTTTGTACAATTTCCCCATTTTTGTACTTTGATGAATTAAATTGAAGCCTAACTATTACTGTATAATATTATGTTGAGAGATGTAAATCTTTGGAACTTCAAAAAACTAAATATTAGTTACGTAGTTATAGTAGCAGTAACTGTAAATATACTGTACGCTATTATACATATACATGAGTGTATTTAATTTAGAATAAATGGCTGCTTGGTTTATTGTTATTTTCTTTACGTTAATGGTTTTTTCGAGAAAAATTATATTTTTTGATGCTTTTGCATCGAATAACCTATATAACCTTTGACTTGTCTAGATTCAAATGATGTTAGACAGTCTTGCCGACTTCTATAACAGCTTCATCAGACTCAGTCATCTGCAAGCTAATTAACATTTGGACTATCTACTGCAAATTCCGTCGTTCTTATCTCGATGATTGGCAATATTTCACTGTGGGTTTTAAGCGCCAATTTTTACAACGCACAACAACTCTATGGAATTATTTGTCGCTAGCGGTATTCCAGACCGATATGACTAAGAAGCCTTCAGGAAAAGAGCCTACTCCTTTTTCAAAGGTCCGGAACAGAGTTGTGAGTCCCCGAGTTCTGCGATTGTCTGTGGGCGATGGGGATTACTTTCCATCAGGTAAAATGCACGTTCGGATGCCTACTCTTCCAATTAAAAAAAAAAAGTATAAGCATATCGATAGTATTCATGGGTTCTTTGGATACAGCAGGCGACATTAAGAATTAAAATAAGAAAAGCTGTGATAATTATTATGTTCTGAGGAAGTTTGTTTTATAAAAAGTCAGTTTTGAATGTTGATGGGTATTTTCAAACCTGCTTGGCTGGCTGCCACTCTCATTGTAAGTCTTCTGCAACTACAGCATTACTGTGTTCCGGCAGTCATATATGTGAGAGCCAGATTTATTTTGGGTGAACACGTTTCACTATCTACGGTCTCATTATCACTTGAAATTGAGGTTAAGTTTTAACCTAAAATATTAAAAAAGTATACTCAGTATAACTTTTTAGCATTTCTGTAGTTTATTAAAAGTACTTCAGTAAAGTGCGACTTGTTTTAACAGACTGGTGTCATTCTTTTTTTTTACTGCGTTTTAAGATATTTGTATTATGAGTTTTGATAAACTTTCTGAATTTATTTTCGTTGGTGGGTTGAAAAATAAAGATGTGTTACTTAATAAGTCACTGTGTTCAATGAATTTTCGTAATAGCAGAAATATGTACATTTTTACTGTAAATCATTTTTATTGAGATAAGGCGTTCAATAAAGTTATAATGACATTCAGCTTTATATTTATGCGTATCGTATAACTAAAAATAGACCTACACATACATTTGTATTGCTAAATAATGGAAATTAATACGTAAGTAATTTTTAAAATAACACAATATTTTCATATAGTTAAATCATTAATGTTGTTGCAAATTCACACGTATTAAACTTTTAAACAGGCTTAGGATTTCCAATACATTGATTCAAATGTATATTTTCTTTTTCATATTCAGACTTGGTTTGAAGTTTTTGGATTGAAAGTTCAAATAAGCATGTTCACCGCAATATTTGTTATACTATGGTATCAATTTCGACGATCGCTATTGTTGCCAAGTCACGTTTAGTTTACCTAAGCGTTTGCGATTTTGGAAGTTTCAAGGATAGCGAGTAATGAGTAGAGAATGTACTGTGTAGGCTTTTTATGTCGGGCACGGTGTAATAAAATTAATCCAGGTCCTGCGTAGATTCTTGTGGAGTAATATCGAGCGGGGTGGGGGCGACGAGAACCGGCCGGGCGGCGGGCCGGCGGCCACCTGTTCGCGGCGCGGTGGCGCGCGTTGGCTCCCCCCGCCCGCTGTCTCCACCTCCCCCACCCCTGGCCCCTCCGCCTGCACCCTCGCTGCGCGCGCTGCTCCCTTCCCTCCACTCATTCGTTCCGCGACGCGTCGTCTCGCCGGCCGGCTTCCGCCACTTACTCACCCGAGCTCATTCTCAGCGCGTCCGTTAACCGCATCGCTCATATCCAACCTCATTTATCAGATATGACGGAAAGCACAGAAACCCCTGCGGCCCCTGCGCCTGAAAAGACTCCCACTGAAAATGGAACTACCGAAACGCCCCCAGAAGAGACCCCAGAGAAAGCAACTGAGGAGAAAGAAAAGGAGACTCCGCCGCCTAAAGAGATGCGCGCTGTAGTTCTTACTGGCTTTGGCGGTCTTAAAACTGTAAAGATTCTTAAAAAACCTGAACCGACAGTTGGTGAAGGCGAGGTCCTGATTCGTGTTAAAGCATGGTAAGTTTTTTTTGGTACACTATGTTCGAAAATTTTTACGATAAAGTTATATCTAAAAAACAAACAGATGCTCTGCTCTATGTTTATTTAAGAGAACCAAACAGTCAAATAAAATTAAGAAAAAAATTAGCTCATAACGATTGATATTGACGCCGTCCTAAGTATTGATTGATAGAAACATGTTTTTGAAACCTCGAACAGCGCTTACTTACAACTGCTGCGAAGGCATAAGATAGTGAAGACTTGTTGTAATTTCACGAGCACTGGTTGCTACCTACTCACCTAGTGGCATAGCTCCCGTGTGAGGGCCGTTCGCTTTCTGCCTCGCATACATCTGTCGGTGACACCGCATGCCATATAGCGTTGAACTGTTTCAAGAAAGATTTAAAATTTTGACGGTGAACTTGTAAATAAAATTTCAATATTATGAAGTTTTCAAATTCCATTCATGTCTCAACGGTTGTATGTTAAACTTGTACAAGTAATTGAAATGTGTATTAAAAATCTCTTTAAATTTCTCAAGCAAATTTTAACAATAAGATTTGATGTAACGACAGGTGTATCTACAAGAAATTAATCTTATGTTGTTATTTAAATCCGTAACATCCAAGTTTTTACAGTAAATTGGCGTTAGATGTTCTTTGTTCATTTTTATAGTTCCAGAGCTTCCGATACTACGGTAATGATGCTGTGTGGACAGATAAAATATCTGCCACATTTCTCGATAACTTAACCTGTCTTTAGTTACCAGCTAAATGAAATATCAACTTAAGTGGAAATGAATTACTTGTTTTTCGAGGTAGAGCCATAATTCATTAGGGTAAAATTTAGGTGATTTTGTTTCGTGTGCCGTATCGATTAAGGTTATTCGTCTGAGGTGGGATGGGAGGAAGACGGGATACGTAGCACGGGTGGCTGTGGAGAGGAGTGGAAGCGATGCGTAGGTGTTAAGCGGGAGGTGCCAGGGCCAGGGCGCATCCCCACTCGTGCTAAATTTAGCTCGCTTATCGCCGACTTACTATGTAAATGACCGCGACATGCTTGCGACCAGCTGCCGCAAAAATATGAAATGGCTGCTCGCAATTCGACAGATACTTGCTCGGGGTTTACTTTGACGTTCTCCAATTACTTGAGGTTAAATAAATAATACTCATTCATTAACAATTAAAATATTTATAACTCGTAACTAATAATATTTATGCCGTTCATCGTTATATGTTACTATCATGGCTAACATTTAATTCTTTAAACCTGAAATTGACTCATTCAAATAAAGAAAATCCTTACACAGTATATTGACCTATAATTAAATAACCATTATGCAAGGCTTGTGAGCAATCGTTTGGAATAAATACTCATGTCTAGCGTACTCGATACGTCGCAGTGTGACCATGACTGGTACGATGCGAGATCGTTAGACGATATGATAGGAAACGAGAAGTTATAACCAAAGCTTGTAAACAACCTACCCGTCATAAGTCGTAACACGACTTAAAATAGAAATAATGTAAACAAAAAAATATCTACATAATCGGCCAGTGTTATTGCTTGTAAAGCTTTACAAGGGCTCCTTGTTTTATAGCGCTATTTAATTAATGATATGTAACAGTTACAAAGTTAAATTCATCCTATAATGAAGCATTGGGCGCGCATGGTGTGAGTAAGCTTAATCGCAGCACCGACGCTCGCAGTTAATATGTTTTTGTAAGAGCTCTCGAAGGGATCGTTCCAATGTATAAAGCTCTATTATATTCAATTAGGTCAATTCGATGTCTGCGGCTGTCTTCCGAGAACAATTGACTTACACACGCTCATATATGGAAGCTTTCTTACACGCATGGAGATATTTCAACGTAAAGATTTGAAATTTTATTGCAGAGCTACTTTTTGGTTTTCGATTTTTTGTACTAAATTATCATATCACGTTAGCTGCTATGAAAAGAAACATTCCAAAATAATCAAATGATTAAATTATTGTAAACTAAAAGTCGTTATTCCATATTATACATTTTTAACGACGTAGAAATTATCAGAAAATTGTAAGAATAATGTTTTTAATAAAGTTATAGATTAAGCTTATAAGTATTTGTTTATTTCGTATTTAAAAATGCATTTAAAGCCATATTAAGTCAATACCTCCATTGTTTAGGTGAATACCTAAATCTTAGACCTTGGAGGGATTGGCTTTGATTTGTTTTTTGTTTTAATTAATAACATTTAATTTATTTAATTGGAAAATCGATTTTCCGTTAGATTAGATTAGAATCACTACTTGCTTACGTTGCAACGAAAGTGCGTGTTAATTGCTCACATCCTCTTCTTTGTTGCGGTTTCAATTTAGATCCTAAAAATAGCTTCTGCCCCTCGAGAAATGGGTCCGCTACTATGGTATAAAGTGTAGCATTGTGCATTTTAACGGGCTACGAAGCCACATAAGATCGGTGAGATGAATTTGTTTATTACCCTCTTCCTTATTGAGAGCGTCTGCGCGAGATAGCTCTCTTCCTATGAGTCACTAGAAAGTTATGTTCTTAAAGCTAACTCGATTGTAATAACTTGCTCTGGTAGACCTGAATATTGCGCCGAGTGGGTTAGCTCGAACCGAGTGGAGGCAGCATTGCTCTGTTGCCATGGTAGTTTACTTATTGAAAAAAATTACATTCGTTATATGAACTGAACTAATTCGTTATTTTTTCACTTTATTATTCGTATTTTTTATGTCAAAAATTTAAGTGCTATACGAACAAATTATGTCGTATAAACAAAAGCTAAAACACTTTTAATTATAATAATTAGTCATAATTTTAAATTTCTTTGATAAAAATAAAAATCTGTAATAAGTTTATTCAGAGCTCGGTAATAGTTTTCAAAATTTGAACGTGTAGATTCAAAATTTAACTGTGGTGCTTTTTTGGTTGTAAGCTTTTCGTTTTCAAATGTCGAGATTATTTCATTGACTACAATTGAATTTTATATAATAAAGAAAAAAAGACATGATCACGAATCGCTGTATTACAAAAAAAATCCAAATCGGTTTAATTATTTGAAAGAGTTCCTAAATTACCAACAGATACACGCGGTACACTTATAAAACTCTTTTATTGTAAATTTCTAAGTTATCATACTAATATACGAATTAAAACTGTATTAGAATTTAAATTATGCAATACTTCCCTTGCAGCAAACTAATCAGCATTACATTCAACCGATTGCACTAGCAAACTATCAATCATTTTGAACGATGTTTGTTATATTTATGTAAGGGACAAGAAATGTTACCATATCTCTAATTGATTTTATTTATGAACGTTATCAAAACGCATGCCTGCCTTGATTACATTTGCAGAACAATGTAAGCAACAATACTGCGACTATGTAGGATGCGTCATGGATATATTTTTGTAACATATAACTTGACTAGTTATGATATCAATTTAAGGTGTCTTAAGAGCTTTAATTCGAAAGTATTCAAGTCTTTTTAGAAAAATAGAATATGATGAGAAAGTAAAGTGTATTTTGCGGCCTTAAAGAAATATTTATTAATTATTGTATTATGACCAATTACAATTAGTGATGTATCAGAATTTTGAAGGCCTTCAAATTAGTGTCCAGTCCATTAAGGAATAATAAGCTTTGTATAGATTGTGTTAACTGGTGTTATAAAACACGGTAATAGAGATCTTACTATTTTTGGTACATCTTCGAGATCAAACGGAAACAGAGCGGCGTCAGAACATGTGTTGTATGAAATAAAGACTTTGGTCGTACAGAGCAGATGCGGCAAGCGGGGTCGTGCGGCATAACTGCTCGCAACCACATTGTTTGCGAGGGTCGATGAACTTACGAAAATTCTTGCTGCTTATTGCGCCCATAATCGAATCAACTTACTTCTATATATGGTGACAAAGTCATCGCATGTTTTATTACCTTTTTACAAACATACACTTGACATATAACAAATTACAACAGCGTTCGAATCCTTTTCTCGAAAATTCGAGTGCCTTTCTCATGAATTACAAATAATTGGGTGATTATTTGTAAAATCATGCATAATGTTAGAGCCACACCTTTTCACAGGGTCTAACGTTCCTGGAACTTTCATGGGTAGTTTATTACGCAAGGAATTATTTTCCGATGCCATGTAAATTGAATTGGAAAATCCCATGACTCGTTCGCATGAAAAAGGGGTGTGGTTGCGCTGCGTGGGGGTGAAAGTAGCGCGGTGGCGTGTCCGGGGTGAGGGGTGTTCCTATAATGTCTGAGGCAGGGGTGTGAGGAGAAGGGGGAAGCGAGCGACGGATCAATACAACGCGTCCCCTAACCGAGCCGAGCCCGGCCAATCTCCGCAGGCCCTACGTCTTTCGACGCCGAAGCTTGTTTTTTTTTAAAGCGCCCATTACCCGTGCCCTTCGATAAATGTATAAGAGCATGTGTTAGTATTTTGTTTTAACTTCGATGTGATCCATTTGGATTGTAAAAGTTTAATTTAAATTTTTCTTCCCTATGCATCTCAGTTTTTGCGTTGGTTTTAGTTTTTTTTTTAGTTTTTAGAACAGTAGATATTTTTTAAGGTAAAGCAAGATGTATATAAGCTATTAATTGACACATAATTATTAAGTTTGAGATTTTATAAACATCAGCTTAATTCATTTCACTGATTAACATAGGTCGGTCAAATAAAACCCACTAGGTACGATCTTCGACAGTTACCATCCAGTTTGCTCGAAAAATAAACGAAAAATTAATCGAACTAATTTCATAAAATACAACGCTTAAAAAACAAATATTTATTTTTGATGAGAACTAAAAATAAAATTTCAATTTACTAATAATATTAAACTTAATTGATATATGAGCTGTTAACAGTTAAATTCTTGTCGAATTATGTACTCGACAAAAGTACGTACGTAAGTGGCACAAGAGATGGCATTGTTGATTATTTTATTGCCATAAATAACGCGAGCTAGCGAGATCGTCTCGGCTATGAAGCAATTTATCATCGGATCAGACGCAACCACTTGAAAGGATCACTTGAAAGCGATCGTTCATTTCTCTGTCCAGGGCAGCAAGGTTTTAGGTATTTCAGTTTTTAAAATAACATTAAAAAATATCTGACTGACCAAAAAATAAACATTTGTTTTTATGTACAAATGATAGAGGATATTGTCATAGGTATATTATGGCATAGGTTGCCATGTACCGTAATTTTCTTTTAAATGTCAAGCGTTGTTATGCAGAAGGATATCCTTTGATACGTTTTTGATCATTTCTTAACGCAAAAACTTATTTCGATATTTTTTCTTACATGAACTTAAATTAGGGACTAGAAAATAAAATATGAGCAATATCAATTATGTATCCTTTATTACAATGACTTTAATGATAAATCAAACACTTCCCGCGACGACATTTTCGGTTGGACTACGCTTTTGCGCTATTAACTCTAATCAATTTTGTTACGTCTAACATTTAATATAAATTAAATTTATACAAAAATTAACTTTTAATAATAATGTATTTGAATATTACGTCTTTACAAACATGAAGAAAAATAATTTCTCTCCTGCATTTTGTGATGCCGCATGAAACAATGGTGCCTGAGAGACGCCGCGATAAAAATGTGATGAAATATATGAATGTAGATAAATACTATATTTATTTACATAGTGTGCTTGTACACAAAACATAGACTCTAAACCAATGAAAAATTACGTCGTGTGGCTATTTTCATTTGGTTGAGTTAAAAAATATTGTATTATAATCAAAACTATGTAATATGTTAGTAAATACAAATTTTGAGTTAGTTTATTTTTTTAATTAGAGTTTAAAAACTTTTTAGGGGATGATTTTATTGTAAAGGATCATTATATTTTCAACACATTAGACATGAAAAATTTGTTTCCTTATTTGTATAAAAGTAATGAAATTACTATTTTACTATTAATATCAGTTAAAGTGCTCTTAGGCGAGTAACTTCAATTTCGTGTTATCAGCGGACCGTGAGCAATGGCTACAAATGTATTTATAACATAATTTCTGGTGCCCAATCTTTGCAGATCTGTGTTAAATTAATTAGATGTGGTAGATGTGGTGTTTAAGATTACGGCATTTCTTAAGGTTAATTTTTTACAGAAGTCTTGTAAAAATACATTTAAAATCATTGTGCACACAAAGGACTTATTCATATTTTGTTTTGAAAATTGATCACAACTTATTTTTATCGATTAATATGTTCGAATAACTATTGCGGAGAAATTAGTAGATCAGCTGATAAAATATTTTTTTCGTATTTTCAGGTAACAATTATTCAAATGCGACTGTACGTATAATTACAATTGCGATATCATACGTAAACATTTTTGAAATAATAAAGCAAATGGCTGCCCCGACGTAAACTTTCTGCCTATCCTCGTTCTGGTCGCGGACACTATTATGTTATTCTGTTTATTACCCTCCGAATACGCGCCGGCGTTATGCTCCTACCTCGCCTTTTTTGTACCCCCATATGTTCGGATGTGGGCCCGATTGTACGTTATGTTCGTCGTTAGTTATTCCTCCATAGCTTTTTGTTCTCTATTTAAACTTTGTTAATTATCAGATGTAAGTTTTGGTTTTAAATGTCAAAGTTAATAGTAACTTTTAATTTTAACCAATCCTGAAAATGGAGTATTATCTATATTAAAAAAATAACCTATATTAAAAGAAGGCAAAAATATAGAAATACGAACCTTTATTGGCTGTTTTCTCCGTGCACTGCTTATCAATAATATTAAATAAAACGTCAATGATCAACAATAGGTGTGATCTAATCAAGTACATAATAGAGCAGTTATAAATCATAAAGTGAAAATAATGGTTCATCTTGTAAATTTAATTGTGCATGCCCAGTGTTAAAGAAGTTGACCTATCGCTCAAGATATGTTGTCCATTCCGAGAAGAAAGTATGATAAGGCATTCGAAACGTTGAAAACAACTTGTGCTATCAATATATTTGTTTGCTGATGTCATTGACAAGAATAAATAACACAATGATAATGGTGTGGAGTATAATGTCTATGCAATTTTTAACATTTCTGTTTATTCTTCTTATCTTGATGGTTATTTATTCTAAAGGTGATACTCGATAACGACCGACCATTAAGATAATATTGTTTAGTTAAATTTTACCTTTCCGATTGTGAAGTCTTATTATTTTTATTGTTAACTAGCTTAGATGGTCACAAATTCAATAGAGGTTTATTTATTTGAGGTAATGATAAAATTAGAAATATTTGATTTATTTTGCTCATTTACAACAGCCATAGATATATCACAAATAGTTAAATACTTTTATATTTATTATTAACAGGGTTTTGTCGTTTCTACGGCCATGTGGCTCCTAGATTTATACATTAATGTTATTAAGAGAACCGCAGACTGGAGATTGATTGCTTTGATTAAATCAAGCTTAACGACTTTGATTTTAATATTGTAAATGTAATATCAGTACATCTCGATCATCTGATCAATAAACTGTGTATATTTCTACATGATTGACAGGCCCAACGGTATGATGGTAGAAAACCTGCCTCTTACACCAGGAGTCCCGGGTACGATTCCAGCTCAGGACAAACATTCGTGTGATGAAGATGTGTGCTTGTTTTGTCCGGTTGTTAATATATATATATTTTTTTTTTGCTTAAAAATATCTATCTATGTCGGTGTCTGATAATCTGATAATAAGAAATGATGATGTATCATGGGATCAGAGCACTGTGTGAAGAATGAGCCAAATATTTATAATTTTCCTATACATGGATTTTATAATAGAAAATGACTTATTTGTAAAGAAATGTAACCATTTTAGTGCCGTATATATTTTACCATAACAAAATAATATTACAATTCAACAAACTGTAAAAATTACCCTCCTTTAGAGACTTTATTTAAGTATAAAATAAATTAAAAACATCTTCGAATGTACACTCTCCGGCCGTTATTATTTGACAGGCCTTTGAAATAGATTGGTTATCAAACGCCTAAGTCTGTTTTATGTCGACTTCATAAAACGAATTCCGTGTAAGAACGGTCGATTTGGAAGAGGGTAGAGTTGAGGGTCAAAGTACATTGACTCCGAATTCATGTAGGAATCGCCGTCACCCCATTGTACTGCCCACCCATCTGTGGAATGAAAGTCCACTTCCTGAGCGGTCAATTAATGCGGATGAGTGTGACGAATGCCACAACCATGAGTAATAAAAATCAGCATGCAAGATGAGTAACGAGGTTAAATCGTTTTTAACAGCCTATTACGATTTTTTTATTACATAATGCTAAACGGTAGTTGTAAATATTGAATGCTCGTCTCGTAGATTTTTTGTTTCTCATTGCTTTGTTACTTATAAATTGATAAATAACTCATCAACTAACTGTAACATATTGAGAGTTTCGTTGTTGCAATATATTACCTACTATTTCGAGTATGGCAACTTTACAATTAATGGCCCGCTAGATGATAAAGAAAGAAAAGTGTAAATTTTTTCAGATGCACCCAATTGTCAATAATAAATAAATAAGTCGAATGACGCATTATTAAAATACTTATTTACGAGTTGAATAATAACAATGCATTTATTTAAAGTACTTATTCCTTGAACACAAATTGCATGTACATTTTAGTAATGGAACACATGAATTGAACCATTATTAAATATGCATCATTCAGGGCTTTTGTCATAGCGTGTACGTAGCTTGGCCCATCACTAGATCGGAAACCGATAGCATCACGCGCGTCACCCATTACATATGAACTGACGCCAAAACCGCTAGCCGGAAGTTAATACTTTTTAAAAACCTGCACTACTGTTTCCGAGGTCTTTTGGCTGCTTAAGGGAAGTCGGTTTTAACGATTCAAAGGATTAACAGGAAAGCCATTTCCGGCTTCTACGCCTACATTATTCCTTTAGTACAGTGGAGACTATAAAAAAAAATGCAATCTAATATGAAAATTATTGTTTTTTGCGCACTTAATATTAAAAATATAGCCATCATACGAATGTTATAAATTAATTTTCGGGCAGAAATAATCTAAGACAAAAATTTTTATAATGTGATTCACTAAAACACATTCTTCTATATTCCCTTATAGGAATACCTTTGCGCTAACATGTCGAGTGCCACTTGCATATAATTTTTTTTTGAACGTAAAGTATAGATGGAATGTAGCCAGTAATTTGATGCAGAATACTTTTGAAGCTATTTTATTCACGCCATCCTGACATACTAACACAATTCTAATCATCCAATCAAATTATCAGCACGTCCTACATTTGCAAATATTTTGAGTTGTGTTTTATTTTCCTTTCTTTTGCATACAGTCCTTGAATAAGTTATCTATATTGTATATAATTTCGTCCTGGAGGTATATTGACGTGCGACGTTGTCTCGTTGTCATGCAACTGTTCTGTTCATAACACGCTGCGCATATGTATTATAAGTAAACGTATCATAACGTAAATAACTTATATAAACGTTTCATTATTCTCCCCTTTTGTTGTCTGATGTCGCGCATTAAACTACACAGTAAACTTCATACAGTAATAAAATTTTTGAACATTGCACGCAAAAAACACTCTTAAATGTGGAGGATGTAAAAGTGATTAATCAGAATACAAAACGACAGCAAATGAATCGTGGGCTTGCTGTCTCTATTCACAATATGCTGTAGGTACATAGATTACTTAGCTAACGTGTCTATGCCTACGGAATACAAATGATTCAGAAATCACACGAACGTGGAAATTCCATTCGGTGCGTACGCACTAGCATATTGTTACGTTACACTTTAGTTGATTAAAACATGTTTATTTTAATTTAATGTTACTGTTTAACGGCCTTTACACTGTCTAACGAAAACTTGGTCTCCTTTTTGTGACGTCACCAATTATAATCAAATTTTCGATATACCATAGAAACTTATACAGCGGCGCTGAACACAATTTTTTTTTTCATTTTAATTCATATTTATAATTTTCTTTATAATTTCTACAGTTTGTAATGATTTTTAAGAGATGTCTTCACAAAAAAAAAACTCGAGTATTGCGGCTATCTATGGGTGACGGTGATCACTTTCCATTGGGTAAACCGCTCGCTCGTTTGCTTACTCTTCCTATAAAAAATAGTGTCGACAAGGATTCTTTCACTGGACAGTAAGTGATATATAACTCCACATAGGGTTCGTATTCTCGAGACATGCTATGTCTCGTTACCCCAGTAATTTACCGACTACAACGTCGATCAAACCGTAACACAGTAAGTCCAGTAACAGAGTCTGTCTAGTATGTTTTTTGTAACGTATCTATATAATATTGTGAAATTGAAGAGTTTAGAAGTGTTTCGTAGAAGCCCGCCGATCCGCGTCGACCAATTTCCGACTTAAGTAAGTTCGTGGTTTTAAATCGGTAAAAGTTTTGCGGTAATACGGGAGCTGATAACAAAATGTTTTTTTTTCGATTATGGGCTAACACCATTTTATTTGATTGTAAGTAACAAAGAGGCCGTAGATGGTTACTTTGCGCTTGCGTTACCCACCCAAAACTTCTGGCTCCCACATGTATGACTTCTAGAAGACACCAATGCTGTTATGGCGGCAGTTAGTGATAGATTTGTATTGGTAGGTTGCCAAGCAGCTTTCAAAAGCTCTACCACCGTCCACTACACCTGTGACCTGAGAGTCAAAGCCGAGACCCTCCGTCTTACAAAGCAAGCGGTAAACCAGTGGGCCAAGAAGGCATTCAAAATATTTCATGTCTAGTTAACCACCACTCCAGGACCTTCCTGCCAATCGGCCCATCGGCCATCAGTCCTTCTACTAATGTGCCATGCCCACTGCCACATAAGTTTGAAAATCCTATGGATTATGTCGGTGACCTTAGTTGTTATACGGATTTCTTCATTTCCAAGTCGTTCACATGGAGAGAAACTAAGCATAGCCGTCCCGTTTGCCCTTTGGGTGACTTTAAGCCTTTTTATGAAGCCCATTGAATGTGGCCATGTCTCGGTTCCATATGTCAAACACGAGAGCAAATCATATAGATAAGTCTTGCATATAACACAGTCATTAAAACTGTACTAAACATTTATGAATGCGAGAACTAATCTATTTTATTTACATGCTTGCGTTACATTATAATATTATTACAATTATGCACTAACAGAAATCGTCTAACAAGTTGTATTGCATGTCCGGAAGTCGACAAATCACTTTGTGGTCTTATTAATATGAGCTCAGCCTGATTTGCACTGTACAGTTGTGGTTATGATTATGAAATTAAATTATTTATTGTACAATGAATTAATGACTCGTTTCAAGAGTCATTGCATTTTCTACACTATCGGCAGGAAAGGTATAAATACCTTTTCCGCATACTGACGTCTACCTATTTATTGCAACTGTCTTTAAAATAGTATGTGATACCTTTTTTCCGAATTTAATATAATTTTTTCTTTTATTTTGTAAAAATTACACTTTTTTCATGCGTAGATGAGTGAGTCAAGCTCGTGATTTTACCCGCCGAAAGTGTGTTAATCTAAATAAGTCTAGATATGAATTTATATATGCCGGCTTCGTATTCGTAGAATTCGTTGCGACGTAATTATCGCGTGTATACAGCTATAGCCGTAGCGTCCCGACGCCGCTATGTCGCGACACGCGACGCCACCCCGTTCCTACCCCGTTGCAATGTTAAATTACTTAGAATAAGGGGCCAGCTTTAAATGTCATCGCTCAATGGATAATAGCAATAGTTATATAATCGTTATTAAAATTATTCTCTAATTTTCAATAAATCGATTAAGCTTTTCGAATCGCGTGAACTGAAATCCTACGCGTTGAATTAATCGTGTTAACGTTATTCTAGGGTTGCGAATGCGCTGGAAATGCAACTGATGACATTAATGTAATCTGATTACTTATTTTTCTTACTAAAGCAAATTCATGTTGTTTCGTTAAATCAGACATTCACACATGTCATACCACGAATATGGAAAGTGATTTCATCGTAGGTAATATTAAATTCGACACCTTCATTTAATTTTCAAACACTATGCCTATCAACCATACTTTAATCATATGCAGAAATATAATATGAACTTTGTTTTAGGCATTATATTGTAAAATTTAAATCCCTAAGTTATTGACTGTCATGTACATCAACGTATAGCCTAAACACCTATTTCTAGACAAATAATTGTGTTCTTTGTTATGTATAAAAGGTTTCCCAAATTATTTTTCGAAATTTCGCCCTAAAAGGGGGAGAAATGAGTTTTTCAAATTTTAACGGAGCTTTTTATCTTGTTAGTCGACAGACTCTAAATTTAGAACACATACTGGAGTAGGATTAATTTTAATAATAAATAAAAAATATCGAAAATCAAAGCAATACAGAGTTAAGGGGCGTATTATGTTAAATGAGGCTAAGATCTTAATCGATACGTAATTGGCGACACGTAAACATAAAACTTAGTGTAATTTATTTACAACAATTTTTAGTGTTTAATTAAAATATTAAAGCAAGGTATCCACGTCATATTTTCATCCGCTGCTAGATTTTAAAAAAAATTCAACTAAACATTTAAACTTGTTGCCTACCTGTGTAAAACGGACGCGCCGTGACAAACTGTCGATGTAGGAAGCCATTCGAGCCATTGTTGAACAAACGATCAGGTAGCATGACGTCTGTTAAATTCAATACAAGTACAACCGCATCGAAATGGTCGTTGGGAGATTATCGCGGATTAACATTCCGCCCCGGCGATACGGGTTCGGGACGGGCGATGAAATAGGACGACCGTTTTTTTTTCTCAATGAAATGTTAACGGCGGCACTCACGTCCAATTTATCCAATAAACGTATGCGGGTGAGATTGCATCGCGACAATGCTTCGCTTCGACTCATTTTATTCGCTCGCTCTTATACGTACGCTTTTAAAGTTAAATGGAATTTTATTTGTACCAAAAACGAGTAAAATCTTATTTGTCACCTGTTCAATTCGTAATCGTTCGTTTTAATTTCGATATATTCACGTGATTTTTCCACATTATATCTGGATTATGCTGTCTGTTCGACCGGAAACGCTCGCTTGTCAATACCGGTCTTTATGTTGCATAAATATCGACGCAGACGCGTGTGGTCAACGCGGGAGGACCGTCGGACTGGGCAAACGTAGACCCCGCCCGACGTTCATCGCTTATAATAACATTAAAATAATTTAAAGATAAAAACTAACGAATAATTAATTCACTATTCACATGGAAAATAATAAATAGTAATTATAAATTAAACGGGTCTATATTGTGTTAATTATTGAGATTTTTATATCGTTTTTTTGTTCTGCTGTACCTGATATCTACGACGTTCCGATAATATCATTATAAAAATTTATGTAAATGATAATTACTAGATAAATACAAGAAATTTATGCTAAGCAGAAGTTTCTTTTTGAAAAATAAAACCTACTAAATAAAAATTCTTCTTTTGACCGTTGTTTATACAACATTTGTAGAGGCGTTGTATTCACATAAACCCATCGCTTCCTTGTTAGTGTAAAGCGCACATTTTTAACTTACCATTGTTTAAAAAAGGGAACTGTTTCTTTTTAATACATTTTAAGATATATTGGCCATGAAACTGGAAGATAATTTACAGTCGTTTTTAACGACAGTTTCTCGTCGATTTTATGGGTCACAACTTCCTCGTTAGACTTACAATATTTTGCAGTTTTCTAACTACATTTTGGAAAGTATCGCAACGGTAGTAAATAAATTACAATCAATAATTTCATAATCTTGGATCATTAATTTGTAAGTTGTATTCTTGCAATTATATAAAATAAATATGAAAAGATTGTTATTTAGTCTACATAAAAAAGCTGACTTGAAATAATTTAGAAAATGTTATTTTTTTTTGCAATAATTAATAGAAATAAAAAAAATTAAGAAACAAAAATGATTTTCAATATTAATAACAAACTATTAGAGATACATTTTTATATTTATCAAATTTTTGTACTGTGTAAAAATTTAATGAACAAAGAAAAATGAACTAAAAATCGTGCTATGAACAGAATCGTGTGAAAATACTGACTATTACAAAATCGCTGTAATTATATTTCGCAAACGGGAATTAAATATTGCCTTATCAAAAACTCCGTGTTGAGTAATCCAATCATTGAGCGAGACGGTCGTTAGGATTCTTTATATTTATAGTATACTGCTTATGCTGGATATAGTTTTCGATGGTATGTTTAAACGCGGAATCCAATATTGTCAAAACCGAGCAATATTCAAACACGTCTTCCGATGTTTTGCTTACAGTTAACGTCGTCAGTCTGATTTCATTTTACGTTGATGAATAGAATTGATTTGGTTTTAACAATGTAATACATATTTCATAACACAGATGGATATTGTGATTATTTGAACTTAATTCTTTATTTGGTGATTGTCAGTGTGGTTTCAGTGCAACAAGATTTATTGAACAGATAACAACATATTTGAATTCTTGCTTGCAAAAAAAAAATTGGTTAACTTTGGATGTTGTAAGACATTGAGGTTTAATTGAATTCCTTATATACACATCTACGCATATTATTTTTGTCTTCGTAGATTCAATTTCAAATTAATAGTGTTTAATGAATCGGAAACGAAATAATATATACCATTTAGTTAATATAATAATTACAGCTGAAAACAACAAACCACGTGCGTAAAAACAAATTAGTAAATTAAATGATTATAAAAATGCCAGTAATGGGATAACTATACTCTTATCTGCTTTGCATATTAGATGCAATACAGAAAACAGAAGTCGCCTAATTTACACGACTTCTCCGCTGTCTTTTTGCTATGACGTAATATTTTATTGAACCAGAAATATCATAATTGCTATTAACTTAGATTTGAAGCTTTGTCGAAGATATACATTCATAAATTTGTAAATTCCCTGATCGATTTCGAGGTGTACTAACATAATAATGGTGAACGAACGTCAATACTATACATATCAACATTGAACGAATCATTACGTATTATTATTTAAATGCGGGTCCTCTTTATGCCAATCGCGGTTGTATTCTGGCGCATTATAACAAGCGGCTCCCGCATTCCTGCCCTGCCTCGCGCCATTAATTAGGCGATGTGTTGCCATATTGAATGCTGCACAGAACCATAATAAACCCTGAGGGCTGCATTGAATAACAATCAAATGAATTAGTGTTGTTTTAATAAAATCATCGGAAATAATATTTTTAAGAACTTAAATGTAAAATTGTTTTAACTTAAAACAAAACTCAATTAAATTTCACTCAAATTTTTATTATAATAAGAATTTTGAAGTTATTTCATTTATTAATCGACGTTAGTAGCCATGGTACCCTCCGGTCTGCCCTTCCATTCTTTTTTTATGAACTTTACCGCGGTTATACATAATGTCGGTGTCTGGTGTCTAAAGTGGAGGTGCCCCGCGATCGATGCAACGTGAAAGTAAACAGTTTATCCTCTACATCGTCTGGTGTTCTTTAACCAAGCTTATTTATAGATAACAATGGATAGCCTCAATGCATTTGTTTATTATCGTATGTAGACTACATATAGCGGATAATGTTAAAAGTGCGTCGATATTTTTCCACAACGGAGTTCGTTATTAATTTTCGTAAAACTGTTTTTTAAGAAATTCAATTGACTTTCACGGGCCAGAAACCTCTTTAACCTATGTATTAACAATTTATGTTTTGTTACAGTGGACTGAACTTCCAAGACTTGATCGTGCGTCAAGGTGCAATCGATTCCCCGCCGAAGACACCTTTCATCCTTGGTTTCGAGTGCGCTGGAGAAATCGAGCAAGTTGGCGAAGGAGTTACTAACTTCAAGGTTAGTAAAATACTTAGTTCAACCTACTATCTGTTCTGTTCATTCACCTTTAAAATTGTATCAATTACTACTATATTCTGTAGGCGATAAACTTATTCCGATGTATAATTAGTTTTTTTAAAAATAAAAACAATCTGTCCACCAGAATTATACATTCTAAAATATTGTGAATACAAAATCTTCTATAACATTTCGATACTAATGCCGGTATATAGGAAAATAACGATTTACAAAATTTTAAATGTATCTTTGATTGATCGCATATTTTATTATATTAAAGGGATTATGCATTACATGGCATAAGTTGATTACTAATTGATAGGTGAAGTACTTAAAGATAATTTAAAATTTATAACAGTCTACAATTATAGTAATTAAAGTTGAGTATATTTATAAAATCTTTCTTTGCAGTTCTATATTAGTTTTGGAAAACGTACAATTTTTATCAATTTAACTGGTTTTGTAATAGCAAGGAAATCTTTGTTAATTATTATATATATACATATATATCTCTTATGAAAGGATGTGATGATTAAACAGGCTGGGGCACTTAACAATTATGTTGTTGCAGTTACCTCAGTCGTGTGGATAAATAACAGACTAAAATATTTAAAAGATTTCACAGTTTCTAGAACATTGGTAGAAAAGATCAGATGAGGTCGAAATATTTCCGAATTCAAGTCTAGGTTATGTAGTAAAAAGCAAATATATACGTCGATGTTTATTATTTTTACCGAACAATTTAATAAATGTTTGAAATATTAGATTGTCTGAATAATGGTAGCGAGTTAAATTTTGTTAATATGCGCACCACACAAATATTTGCTGAAGTACTGTATACTATACGTCCCTTAATTATATGCAAGTAAAGACATCTGTGATGCATGATTGGGCACTGGTGCGAGGGTTCTCTTTTAATTCGCAGCATGCGTCATTCGGTGTACAAACGGCTCACGTTATAGCCTCGACTGTATTATAGTGGCCTTGAACCCATCCTTTTGTTTAAAAACATTAAACACGATAAGTTAATCATAAAGATACGAACAACTTAATATACCTTTGTGTAAAATATTTCAAATATTTCTTTTCAACCGTTTAAATGAACCACAAAAAGAAAGTTTGGACTGGCGGTATTAAGAAAAATATTATAGTAACAATTTCTAACTAAATAGTAATATAGGGTTACTAAAAAGCAGACTAGTAAGTTTTTTTTTATTTTCAATTAGGTCGGTGATCAAGTCGTGGCGCTGCCGGAGTACAGGGCTTGGGCTGAGCTGGTTTCCGTGCCGGCACAATACGTGTACGCTTTACCTGAGGGCATGACCGCCTTGGATGCCGTGGCCGTGACCACCAATTACGTGGTCGCTTACCTGCTGTTGTTCGAGATGGCCAATCTGACTCCCGGCAAGAGCCTACTCGTGCATTCGGCTGGGGGAGGAGTGGTGAGTATAAATTTTAGATCTAAAGTTACGGGTTTTTAAAATCTCGCCCTACCTTCCTTCTTTAATGATGCATCACAGTACGTGATTGACCTTCAACTGGTGGTAACCGATATGCCTACATACACATAGCTGTGAAATGTTGTTTACTTTTGGGAAAATCGGATAAACTGTGATCTCTTCATCACTCTTCTGTGTTTAATTTCCATTTTGTAATACGTTTCGGTTTAACCCGATACTACTGTTTCAGTACTGTAATACAACGCATCGTTGATTAGAAAAGCCAAGTAGTTCTATATAATCTTACAATAATGTTTCGCGACATTGATTTAATGTGAAACGATTAAAAATATCTTTAAAATTATTTATGGTTATAAAGAAATCACAGCTTTCTGAACGTAAAGGATTCATTCTTTCTTCTCTCATCATTAAATTAATAATACAAGACTTAATCTCCTTAAAAGGGTACAAAATAAATGAAAAATGTTTAATGAACGTGATGTAATTTTTATTAACAAAACCACGTCGTCCGTAATTAGGGCCAGGCCGTCGCTCAACTAGCGAAGACGGTGGAGAATGTGACCGTTTTCGGGGTGTGCTCCAAGAGTAAGCACGATGCACTGAAAGCCAATAACAACAACATCGATCACCTCCTCGAGAGGGGAAGCGACTATACCAACGAAGTCAGGAAGTAAGTTATAAAAACACTGAACAAAACATAATGGGGATAAAAAAGCCGCGTATCTATAAATGTTCCGTATTAGTCTTTTTTGAACGAGAAATTTGTATCGAATAATAGTCAAGACGAATCGCTTTGCTGGGTTCGGCCGAATATTTTATCATTTACGGAAGGCGATTGAGGATAACGCTATTACACATATGTTTTCACGTGTTTTATATTAAAAGAATAGTCACAGCTTTATTAAGTTCTTATGGAGTTAATAGTTGATTATGTTACTTTATAAATATGACGGAATTACGTACCGTCCACAAATCTGCAAT
Organism: Pharmacophagus antenor; assembly: GCA_018245475.1. Classification (NCBI taxonomy): domain Eukaryota; kingdom Metazoa; phylum Arthropoda; class Insecta; order Lepidoptera; family Papilionidae; genus Pharmacophagus; species Pharmacophagus antenor. The sequence goes on along the minus strand of DWQX01000413.1, from coordinate 7,036 downwards.
ATGGTACTTATCTTTTAAAAAATCGGGCCTTATATCCTTTTTGATCTCAACGTGTATTATTATAGGCACAGTAATGACTCAAGTCATGATTAATTCACATTTAAAATAAAATGTAGAAATGAAGGACTGAAATCGTGAAATCAGAGTGCTAAAAATATGAACAGAGCACTCCGTGGCCCTTCGGCTCGCTAATGGTATGTTGTATACATTGCGCGTTCAAAAATGAATATTTATTTTAAGCTCTGATGCATTTGTGTTATTATCAGAGTAAATATTGACAATACCGTTTATATTCCAAATAATTTTATAAATGTCCCTCATTTCACTTTGAACATTTCCTTCCCGTGTGACTAATGAACTCTTCTTAACATTACGAGAGCTAGTTAACCTAATTGGATTTTATTCATTCAAAGATCCCGCATTATTTCCGAGCGAATAAACCAATTGTTCTAGATCCCATGTTTTAATTGATGATTATTACAGCCACATACTTTTGTCCCACCCATCTAGCTCGTGTGATTCGACCCCGACCAACATAGCTTGAACTCGGGACGTTTCTCCCTCAAAGGTTCTTTCGTATGATAATTCCAAAAAGGGTAATAAATTCAAGGTCTATATTAGTCGGACGCAGTAGACATTAATTGTTTCGTTAATAACTCGTTTCTCAAGGCAGCTGGTTCGTGCAAGCCGTTTGGTGTTTCATTCTATTTAATAATCAAAGATATTTTATAACAGTCTAGCTCTTTGCAAAGTAAACAATCGGGGTTTACCAATCTTGATATATACGAAAATACGTTTCCAAATAAGCATTACTTTTTTTTACACAGGACACATGGTAGAAAATTAAGACTTTATCAGCTTTGTTATAAATGATGAACACAAATAAAATAAACATAATTATGTTGATGCCGTATTTGTATTCTAGATGTCATTGGTTTTTATAAAGTACTAAAGCGATAGACCTTTGCGTTTTACGCAACGTAACTAATGCTTGTTTATATATTATTAAGTGTATGTCAATCTACAATTAAAAGTTTAATTTCATCCAAAGCTACCTGTTAACATAATTGAGGAGTTAACAATTTCATAATCTCTAGTTAAGATCCTGTTTTCGAATCGAAAATTGCCATATGGCAATGTACAACTTCACTGTAAGAGGTGATTTCGGGATTATGTTGCATTACTTCTACAACTAGTATATAACTACTGTATTCTGTTTCTTAAATAGTGTGGTAGTTATTATTATTGTCAAATACACAAACCAGTCGATTTAGTCTTATACACCTTTTTAATGAACTTTATAATAAACGAATATTTATTTTTTAAGAATTTCTCCCGATGGGGTGGACATTGTGCTGGACTGTCTCTGTGGTGAGGAATGTAACCGTGGGTACCAGCTCTTGAAGCCTATGGGTCGATACATTCTCTACGGCAAGTTTTTTTTTTATTTGCAAATAATTTAGTAGCACGGATAACATGTACATTTATTTATTTTTAATCTATCAGGTGGATAAACATTTATAATGTACAGTGCATTAAATAATATTACTGAGCATTGTCATTTATCGCAGGATCATCCAACATCGTGACCGGTGAGACCAAGAGCTTCTTCAGCGCTGCTCGTGCCGTGAGTATCTAATGCGCTTTATTATCTGATTTTCGCCAAAACATTTCTCTACTCTGTGACTCAGGACTTGCATTAGTACTTCATGCTGTGTAAAGTTTACCATGTAGTTAGTTTATTATTTAAACGTAAGTGCTCATCAAATCGCAATTAAAATAAAGTTGTGATATTAAGTGACAGTGAAGATAATGACCCCCATTTGTTTGACTACCAGGATACAGCATTATGTTTATAGCAGTACATTGATATTAACGAGAAATTTAGGTAGGAACCACTATCTAATCTTATATCGTCCTAAATCAAATAACTGATCTATGTAACAAAATACATTACGCAGTAATATTTTATCGTCCGCATATTTCAATTAAATTTTTATGTTTCGCGCAGCAGATTTGGTTCGTCTGTTACTTTTCAATTGTAACAACGACAACCACCGGTACCGCTGGACGATAACATACCTTACAACTGTAGTGTTATTATCTACATTATTTCTTAGCGAATATTTAAAAACATTTTAAAAACATCTTGTTTGTGTAGTGGTGGCAAGTGGACAAGGTGTCGCCGATCAAGCTGTTCGACGAAAACAAGAGCTTGGCGGGCTTGAACCTGCGACACCTGCTCTTCCAGCACGGGCGCGCGGACTACGTGCGCCGCGCTGTCGACAACGTGTTCGCGCTCTGGGGACAGGGCAAGGTGAAGCCCCTGGTCGACTCTACTTGGGCTCTAGAGGATGTAAGTTGTATTTGTCTTTTAATGAAAGAGTGGGCAATCAGAAAACGGCTCATGTGATAGTAAGTGATAACCGCCACACATAGATAACCGCTGCACCTAGAAACTAGGTCTAGTTTTTCAAAATGCAAACATTTTTAATTTCAATATACAGTAAAAATCATCACATTTATGAACACAGTTTTGCACATCATATCAAGAATTTTTATCATAATAATACATACAGTAAATGGATAAGAGGTCATATTTATTTATTTGTATAAATTCTCAATATAACTTTTTATCTGGCGTAGTTATGACCTATGTCTTTTAATATAATGCAGTTTTTTTTAATAATCTAGAGATAATACATTATAGCTACTAATGTTATTAACGTGCCACAATTCATAATTAAAATGTTCGTTATGGAATTATGCGTATACGTTATGGAGCTATTCAAATTTTCTTATAAACGATCAAGGTTGGCGAGGCTATGCAAAAGATGCATGACCGCAAGAACATTGGCAAGCTTGTGCTCGATCCGTCTCTGGAGCCAAAACCAAAGCCTGCTACCCCTGCTAAGGGCAAGGCCGGCAAAGAAAAAAAAACAGCCAAAGAGAGCTCCGAGGAGAAAAAGGACAAGGAGACGAAGGAAGAAGATAAAAAGGCGGCCGAAGATGGCGAGAAGAACGGCCAGAAGAACGGGGAGAAGAACGGTGAGGAGACACTCACTAACGGTAACAGCGATGAAGGTCAGTCTCGAACTATTGTGACCAGGCATGCGTAGCTGCGTAGAAGCTTCACATCGTATATTTATTTACAAATATTACTATTATTTAAGCTTATTATTATTTCGGGTTACTACGCACACACGATTGATTAAGCGCACATTGACGGCTTTTTAACATTGTGCGACTATTTTTTTAAATATTTTTCTTTATGTCAAGAGCGTTTTCTAAATCAGCTTTTTTATATTTGCTAAGGATATTATTTCAACCATTAATATACATGATTTACATTCTTTAAGATTCAAGTTTAGGTTTTACGTAGTTATTATCAGTCATTATATTTTTAATAATGCAATCCTTAGTTTCGAGCAAATTATAAAAGCTTTTCCTAAAAATGTGCGTTTAGTCGGCTTGGTCATAACTGGTCGACATGGATGACCTTGTAAAATAAAAACTAAATCTACGCTTATTAAGAATTAGGTTCTTGTTCATAAGGCATTGTTTTTTACACCTCGAATCACCAGTTATTATGATATAAGAATATAGTATACCTCAATAATATAACACGCTGATCATTATATGCTTAAAGAGGTTGGGTTCTTTATTCCTTCGTATGCTTCAAAATGACACAGTGCAAATTCTAATTCGCAGAGCTTTATTGATATTTATAAAAAAGAGTTTTAGAGATTTTTTTATACGAAATTCTTAAAAGATTCTGCAATATAATTATTTTAAGTTAATAAATATTAATATATGAAACAATTTAAACTTGATAAGATTTTTTTAATTTTTTATTATATAATTTACAATAAAAGAGTGTACTTCTTTCTATTAAGCGTTCATAAAATTCAGAAAAAGTATTCGAAATATACTACAGTGACTATAGTAATTATTCATAAACAAACCTGCTACATTTATCTAATACAAAAATAATTAAAATGCGCAAATAAATATCATTCGTGTTTAAAGTATTTAAGAATGTTAAGCAATTAAAAAAAGCAAGTAAAACAATGTATATCTACGTACTATTTTCATTATAAGTTTATGTTTCCAGAGTCGAAGGAGAAGGAGAAGGAATCTAGCTGAATTGCTTCTCCGAAGGACAGGAGCCAACGAACCACCGCCGATTCATTATTTTAGAGTTGAAGCTAATGTTTACGATGCGTCGCATCGCCACCGCTTGTACACCGGCGCCGCGGCCGACTTATAAATGTGTTGCCTCATGTTTTATTATGTTTAATCTAAAATTAATAAGTCTGAATACGACCCTGTTCGATCCTCTTATAGCTCTTTAACCTAAACAGGGTCGGATAAGGTCGATAAGTAAACTTTAAATTAGTTTAGTTCGTACATTTCCGTCATCACATAGTTTTCCTTTTCATTATTATTTTTTAAAGTTAAGTTACTTTTTGACATGGAACAGCGAATTAGTATTGAATTCTATTACAGGTTTGTTTTTTAATCGGGCCTATGTTTGTAATTGTTTTTAACCCACAACTATAGCTTAATGTTTAAGACCTTATTTTAAGATGAGATATTTTAATCAGCAGTTATTTTAAATGGCTATTATGTATCTAAGGTGCAGAGATGCTTAATGTTTATATATGTTAAGCTTTAATATTTTATTAGTAAATATTTAAAATTTGGCCCTTGCGACCCGAACCCGGCCGGGCTTGTTCTGTAAGGCGCCCTCCCCGCGCCTCAGTTTACGCACCCGCATCGCTCTGTCCCTGAAAATTTACCTGTAACTTTACGTGTGATAGTTTGTAAAGCGTATGCTAAATGTTTTGCGGTAATAATACATGACATTTTTACTATATTTTGATGTATTGTATTGTAATTATGTATTTTTTATATTTATATTTTTACACAGAGTTTTTGTAAATTAATTTTCTATTTAAAAAAAATTACCAGGGATTTATTTTATGCACCAGTCATTGTGTGGTACGGATTGGAATGCCCATCTTGGCTCGACGTAGTTTAGCATCGGACGAGCTTGTTAGATTCAAGCGAACCTGTGGAGTTTTTTGTTAGCAGTATAAATTCGTATAAAATTTTAAAAAACATTAATGGCACCTAAGATCATATATATGTCATATTTTTATAAACCAAACTATGATGAGATTTCCCAATAAAAAAGCTTTTTTATGTATCTTTATTCACAAATTTCACATATCTTTCATTATTACACTCACACAACATAAATTAGGATAATATTTTGATACCAATATTCACTGCATTTCTTTTTGATATAACTAGCATATATTTATATAATCCCGATTTATTTTTAAGACTGTAAGTAACCTTTTATCGCCATAATGTACAATATGGTTGTAGTTGTGTACCCAGTACTGATAAATGATTTATCTGTAATAACATATCATGCGGATATAAAATTATCAATGAGAGGCTGAGTAGTATTCCGGAACTGCCGAAGTTTAACGAGGCTTAAGTTCCGATTATATGCGATCTGCTCAAATAACCGTGAACCTGCCGTAGCGTTGACGCAACGTATGTTCGACACAATGGATTCTTTTGACAGACCTATTAGGATTTTATATGGAATTTTACCCGTTTTCGAACTTTTTTTTCACGGACATAGTTTGCGTTAGCGCGTGCTAGTATCTGATAGAGTCGTCGAATGCGATGGTCTTCACAGACTGGAGGGTCGTGACCATTGGTTGTGAGCGATGGGATAGAGTATGGACAGACTTATTAGCTTTTGTATTGTAACTAAAGCTCGACGCTGCTTCTCTTATCGTACGGTGGCTTGGTGCTAGTTCCGTATTGTGTGCAGGTGCAAATCGCTTAGGTGGCTCGGACCAATATCTTTGAGCTGTTTTAATCTTCTTATCGTTGATGTTCGTCGCTTTGTGTCAAATATGTGCGCATTTGTCGTAATGTAAACTTATATTATTAATTGAATCTTGTGTATATCGGACCTGTATCATGGTTTAGAATTATCTGAATTTTCTTCTGTACGGATCAATTTGATAGCATTCAATAGTTCGAACGGCTGGGGTGACAGCGCCGTTTTCGGTTGTGTCCAAGTTTTGTTGTAGGTTTAGTGACGACACCGATGCAAATATTTATTATCTATTAGGAGAACTCCAGAGAATGGAAAACTTGCGCTGTCCCATCAGTTTTTTTTAATAGGCTGGGTCGTTATTATATTACACATTTATTTTTGTAAGGGCGGGCCAGTGTGATATCTATACTATGAAATGGATAAATAAATATGTATGATCTGTAAAAATATTCGTTTTTCATTTCACATGGCTTGCTTTAGTAGTTCCTACTAGTTCTGTGATGAAAAAAATTCTTGAAGTAGAAATTTGAGATGTTTTTCTCTATTGAATTAGCTAATTACACTTATTAGTTTATACAGTAACCTTCGACAACGTGTGATGGAGCAGGAAGGTATGAATACATTAGGTTTTAATGTATGAACTTAAGTAAATCAAGCTCTCGAGATAATTGCAACAGAACGTAAGACATTATCTTTTGACCTTTACATATATTCTCAAGTATGCTTTATGGAAAATAATAAATGTAATATGTTCATTAATGAAAATACATTAAACAAGATTGAAACATTTTAAATTATCATTTACTGCTCTTCAGTCTAAATAAACACCATAAACAACAACATTTGCATGTATATGACAATTCTCAAAGTTGTGTGCGGCGAAAGCGTCGCGTTTATCATCCCAAAGAAAGGAGTGGAACATGTGGAGGCTCTGTTGTCTCTTCTGACCGATTGTAACCAACACTATTATTCTGTATCTGTAAACAAGTTATATCTATGATCTTAGAAATCATTTTATATTAAAATAAAATTATTACTAATTAAGTCGATGGTAGCTTAGACGTTCTGATGTAAAAAATAGGTATACACTGCCAAAAGTTTGAGACCACTTTGTACACAGGTTATAATTTGCAAAATATTTTAAATCTGCGTATGATAACGTAACAA
>DWQX01000412.1:0-44097 GCA_018245475.1 Pharmacophagus antenor | reverse complement strand
TATATATATATATATATATATGTATGTATGTATGTATGTACAGGGTTTCTCGATCTCGGCTGATCAGCCCCTCTCCTGAAAATTTGCCATCATAACAGAGTTTCTGTGTTCTGGTAGTCAAAAAAAGTAAATGCAAGTTTATTCTGTATGAGCACACCTGACCATCTAGCGTCATTGACACTTAACATCATGAGAAATAAATGTCAAGTTTTAGCACATTGCTATTTGAATAAAAAAGAAAGAAAAAAGCATTTAATTCATTGCTTCTGCCCAATAACCTAAACTGAATATTATGCAAGTTATTATTTAACGAAATTTCATTAAAAAAAATGTATAAACTACGCCACACACAAAACGATCCATTTAACTTTAAAATAACAGTTGAAGAAATAATTTTAAAACAGGTTCGCGTCTAATTACAATACAATTCAGAAACGATGAACGGCTGGTGTTGCAAAACGTAATAATCTATACAGAATAATATTAAACAGAAACATTATTTTCTATCGCGTGGAAAGTAATACTCAAAAAATAAATTGTTCTAAAAATGTAGGCGGAGAACCTATTTCATTAACGTTAATTAAAATTCAGTTTCACCTTTATCATACCTTAGTGAATCAAAGTAGTAAAATATAATGTGTCTTACAAGCACGGTACTCAAGCGCCTTATATCAACCATCTTGGAGCGATTCAATTTATCTAAGGTCCAAATCTCATAAATCTCTCGATATAAACAAGAAGACATCGATTTCGAGACTCAATCGATAATTTATCCGCCACCATAAACGGCGCATCAATAAAGGAACCAATTTCATCCCACATTGTTTGTCAAAAATTCGATTACGTGGATGACAAAGGCAAACAAAAAACATCACAATATGAGAACATAATGCGTACATAGCAGCGCATCCCTTGATTAAATGAGGATGTAACGGAACCTCACCAAACATGTTCCAAACTTAAATAAACTTTTTCTGGCGCTCCGTTTGAAAAAAGAATCGATCTTGTTTATTTTCCCGCGCGCCACGACGAACGAGGCGTGACATTCGGAATACAGTGTTGTCAGCGCATTAAAAATGGAACAACATGGGGAATAGTGTTGTCATAGTCATATTAACGCATCTAACGGATTGTATTGTTGCTGGGGAACACGTGGTTCACATATTTTTTTCATAAAAATAATTAATGGCAGAAAACTCACGATTGTCATTGATTTTGATGCATTAAAATTGTTATTGAAAATGTTTTATTATTAGAAAAGGTTATGGCCTTAATGTAAGAGATATTATATACAACGATGAACTTAATTGATTTGAAAAAGATGCAATTTTTTAGATAATGTCTTATAATTTACATGTAAGTACATAAAATACATTCTTTGTAATATTTTCCATTACGTTATAATTTCTTTTATATCAATGTAGTTTGAGGCCTCTGATTTAAAATACAATTAGTGATTAAAAATTCCGGCTTGCGCTAATAACGATCGCGTACCGTATTTCTAACATAATCACAGTTGTCCATTTTCATAGTTAATTTGCGTGAATTTTATTGGATAAAATAATACAAGTATCACGTTACGTTACATAATGTAAGTAAAATGTTTTGTATGTGTACTCGTCAACGTTCAAATAAAATAAGAAACATTCTTATTAAAAGTGCCTGTTACTCTTTTAAATTTTTTATATGACAAAATACACAAAGAGGACATTCGCTTAAATTCGATAAAAAGAAAAGTGAACTAGAAAGATCAAGATTCATTGTACAAGTTATACAACTGTTGACTAATAATATGCATATAATCTGAAATTAAATAGGTTAGTTAGTAATTAAAAGCTTTGTCAAAAGATAGCGTCTCTGATGAAAAAAAAATTATTTGTCTTTTTTGACGGGCCCTATAGTTCAATGGTGGTAACACTGCCACACCAGGGCTCATGGATTCAATATCCGTTCAGGATAAACATTCATGTGATGAACATTTGTATTTGTTCCATATCTGGTTGTTACTATATATTTAAGTAGGTATTTAAAAAAATTCTACGTATGTATATAAGTCTCTGATAACCCTTTGCTTGGCTACCTCTTCTTTGCGTGAAAATTTTCAAACATTTATTTATTATAGTAAGAGGAAATCTTAATTTAAAATTAAAATTTAAAAATAATAAACGTACATAAAATCTCAATGTATTGAAATATGTTTACAACCCCTGAAATTAGGGTTATGCGAGTCGTATAGATATGATTTACGGCCCCGTTGCCTCGGGTTCCGTTCAGGTGTCGCACGCATCTGCTTATATTGTTAGCAACGTATTGTTCCCGACGCCGCCCGGCGGCTGTCTGTATGTCGTACATATATATCTATAACCGTTATCATACGTGTATCGATGTCTAATGTAGATATATGGATATGTTGGATAATTAGGGATGCGTGATTGGGAGAAGGGGCGTGGAGAGGGATTCTTCTTAAATTAGAAGCCATTTTATATGTTACAATTTATTTTTTATTTGTAATATAATAATGAGGCCATACATGGTAAAGTATGCATGACTAGAATTTCGCTTTCACATTTATGACTACCGAAACACAGTATTGTTGTTATGGTGGCATTGAGGGTGGTAACTAGAAAAAACTACCATCATTGTTATCTCAATAATATGGCACGGGAATCTATAACGGTATCTTCACAAGGCAATCGGTTAACCACTGCGCCACGAGTTTACAAACTACGGCTTCGACGTCATTTGTCATCAAACAATGTGCCAGCCTGTTAAAGTAATAAAAAACATATTTTAAAATTTTTAGTATGAAATGTTTTAAATGGTCTCTGAAATAATTACGTTTTAACGACGCTCATATAGCGGCGCGCGTAGACAAATGAATGATATCGAGCTATCTCGAACGGGGACCTAGACTTGAACCAATCGACTTTATTGGCCGGCCTTTATATTGGCGCAGTATAGTCGGAGCAGCCGGCCGCGACTCACACCGACGCGTAGTTACGTAAACGAGTTTAATATTATTGATTGATTAAGACAATGTTTTATTTGGCATCTTTTATTTTGGAAATGAGAATGTGAGTAATGATTGCTCGACTGTTGGTATAACTGAGTGATAATGAGTGATCTGGCCAGAGAACAATCGTGGCGTTATTTATTGTTTCAAGATGAATACGCTTAAGATTTAATATTGCAACAAAATATGAACGCTACCATTACTATTAAAGAACTATGTGCGAAATTTAATAATCTTATAAAAGTATACTGCATATATAATATATACTATATTTATTTAGGACAATCAACAGAAATTACAATCAAGCTAACATACACGTACTTATGGTTACATTTTTATTGCATTTCTAATAACAGATGGACACAACATGAGTATACTATCGAAATTGGTATAACAGTATGTAACACTATCATAAATACTTTTTTTTTTCATTGATTAAAAAAATAATTTAAATACGGTTTCACATACTGCTTATAGTGAATCCAACGCCTTTGTCTCCTGGAAACAAAATGCTTTCTAAAATTAGACTTTACTCGAAGGATTTAAGACTGAATATCATTTAAAAAAAGTTTAAACGAAAAGTAATTAGTCCCGAAGACCATAGCTGGCAATATAAAGTTAAATGACGTCGAATCTTTATGCCTTTCGATAGCACAGTAGTTGTCGTTAAACACGGGAATGTCGATTGCTGGATATCGATGCCGTTGTATCGAGAAGTCGCAATGTGTCGTAACTAATCGATTTAAAATTCATTAGCTCCACTCTCCATTGTTGTATTGTTATACGTGAAGCTAATAATTATTTAAATAAATTAGTAAATAATAGTCATTGATTTAATCCTGCATAAAGTAATTATTTTAGCGACTACATAAATAATATTCGATTTTTTTTTGTAACAAATTAAACTCATGAAATTGTCCAACGTTAAAAAAGTCATGAATAGTATAGATATATGTACATTTTATTAATAATTAACGTGGCACGGATTTTGCTTAATCTATTGAAATTTATACAAATTTTAACAAATTAGCTATATCATGACCACAGTTATGTACTGTGTAAGCGTTTAGAATAAAATAAAATTTATCGGCTAATAACTAATATCAATTTCACCTGATGCTAAGTGATTATGAGGCCGTAGATCATAAAGCATTATCGCACAAACTAGGTCTTGTTCTCACTCATTAAATATGACTGTCGGAACACAGCATGGTGTTAAAGCGAATTGACTTTGAGAGTGGAAACTAAGAAGGTGGGTTTCTAAAACTACACCGACAGCCAAATTCCACTTCTCTAGTTTTCCGATAATCGAACCCTGGATCTCCGTGTTCTTGTAACACGGAACACGCAAGCGGCAAATTACTTCGCTACGGAGGCTGCTAAAACGTTTTTCTAGTATTCACTTCATTAGTTATCGAGTGACGTATTACTCAAAATCAAGTGTTTCTAACAAAATAAAATTTAAAGCAGACGTACCATCATCACAAAACAAATTAAAAATTCTATGTACAAGTTGAGACTTATATACGAGATTTCTTTTCATCTAATAAATGATAGTATTATTTTTGCATATAAGTACACTTCTTCTCATAGTGGATTGAAGTGGAGGGGAGGAGGCAGGCGCCGCGATCAATAACGTTGCCCCCCCCCCCTCATACTCCTCTACAGAGGACCCACTTCTAAACAAGACCCGTGTGAACCGTCCTTTGACATGAGATAATCCAAAAATCCGGCTAAAATTATTAAAGCAATTTAAGAAAATAAATGATATGTATGTCCAATAAACATTGCCTATATATTGAACTATTTACATAGTTGTTACTAATAACTTCCTTCATAATACTTACTTTTAAAAGTATTCAATGTAAGTTTGACGTTCCATTATACTGAAAAAATAAAGTTACTTGGTTGCAATAGAATTTTGTCTGATTGGGTAAGACGTAAAAGTTTTTTTGAAACTCTGATTTAACAAGAATAGTAAAAAGACTAAAGTATAGGAAGTGTTATGTGATATAACAATAAAACATATTTGGTACAAATGTTAATAAAAGTACTTATGAAGATTTATAAACAAATTAAACATATTTATATAAGTTAATCGTAATATATAAATTGTATGGAAATATTTACTCACTCTTAATTTCTTCGCAATTTAGTTTTATAAACATTTGTCAAGATCAAAATAAAGTATAGGCTACAAAAGCGTAATGCATCTCATCGCGAGATTAGTGTAGTATTTTAAAATTGGAACACCCATCTCCCGCCCGCCGTGCGACAAATGCGACCAATCGCAGATGTCACATTGCCGCCCGCGACATTACGGACCAATAGAAAACGTCGTGCGTGTCCAATGACATTGGGTTGACAGTCACCGGCGCGAGGTCAACGCCCGCTTGTCACGTGGTTGGTGAGCACAGTTCTAAATTGCTCTTTTATGAAAACAAGAGAATATTATGATTATTGTAACATAAAGAAAAATACATGACACTATTTTTGTCTTCAAAAATATAATTAGGATGCTTTAATAATAAATAATAAAAAATGCTTAGTATTTTGCTTCGTCCTTCATAAAATGAATAGGGAAGGAATGGAATAGACAGACGCTATTACAGTCCAAATATGACTTGGAAATGTTTAAGAAAAGAGTGAATGAGCTTTTTCTAGACTACTGGCTAGTCTTCCATGATAGACTACGTTTCCACTTACATATGCCAACCGTCGGTGTTTATGAATGATGACAATTTGGTTTTGTGTCGTTAACCGTATAATATTTTCCCAACTCTATTGCAACTAATAATTATAGTGATATCGAGTTGTGGTCAATGAAATATAGACCAAATGTAAGTGGCGATTTAGTTTTTTATAAATATCAAAGGATAAAATTAATAATAAATTAAAAAGCGCCTAATGTAATCAAAATGTGCCATTCTTCTAGAACACGAGCAATATTCGTGTTAAGCAGTGTATTAGGATTAGGTTATTACTTATGTATGGTCTCTAACAATGTTCAGATGAAGAATTTCAAAATTGTTTTCATAGATTTTTGAACCGTGAAATGTTCAACATTCCAAACAATTATTACTCACACCAATTTTGTACACAGATAAATATACAAAACGGTTACTATTTATGAATAATTAAGCCGATAGTCCTTAACGATAGAACCTTAACCTTGTGTATATAAAAGAGACAGTGTTCGGTATTTACTTCTATGTGTTTACATTAACATTTTATATGGCGTTGTTTTATCACGATTAAGTAAAATGGCCGTTTATTATGAACCCTTAAATTTTCAACGTCAACTGCAAACGCTCTACGCGCCGCGGGCCGCGTTCGTAATACTTCCGTTTCCGGTTGCACCCCGGGGCCACTTCCGATCGTGCATACCGCCATTTTAACTAAAAATGCGCATTTAAATATGTCAGATGATATTATAAAGGGATAGACAGAATGTAATAAATATTATATTGCTTATAAAAGTTTGTACCTGAAATATTACGATACTGCCTCCATGGTGCCGTAACCAATCGTAGGCCTTGTAAAACAGGGGACTACAGATCGATTATGTAATGCAGTTTTGGAATTATTTGATATAAATTATACGTTATTGTATGGGAGCAATCTGTTACCGCGTTGCTCAAGCCACTGGGGAATAAACGACCTATTACTATACACGTGTTTCATTCCATTCTCCCTACCGAATCCTACAGATTCCATAGACAAACATCTTTTAGATATTGGATAGTAGTACTATTTTCTTTTTAATCTACTTTGCTAGCTACCACCACCTAAATAATGTTAATCAGTCGCCATAACAACATTGCTGCGTTACGGCATTCATTCATATAAGAACCAGGGTATTCGTCTGGGATAAGCACACTTCAGCAGTTTGGATATAATCACGATACGAATTCTTCAATCTGATAATTATTTAACATTATGTGCAATCAAAATTATTATTATGTGTTCGATAATGTGGCAAAATAATATTGTTTAACCGAAAAATCTTTATGTCGATGTCTTTTAACTTCGTCTATTCTTGTATGTCCGAGTACTTGACCGTATGTTTTGGACATGATAATCGGTCTATGCCAAAATTACTTCAAACCGGTTTTATCTAGTTTCTTGTTAGTTTGTTTAGTGAATTTTAAAACGAAGAATCGATTAAAGCGATTGAAGATTATCAACTACTTGATATTTCTAAATAATTAAAATGTTTATTCTTTATGTGAATTCCGTCATAGTGAAGATATAAAAAAATTAAATATATTTTTAAGACTATCTATTACGCGTGATTGTTTTAGAATCGAGTAACTTTACTTACCCTCTATAAAGATCCGTCGTGAAGGCGTTGATAATCTGTCATCGATTTCATCCGGCGCCAGCGCCATCTGGCGCCAAATTGCAGGAAGCTGACTCAGCGTTTATAAACAATGTCGATCACGTGACGCGCGGTCGGTCCCAGTGATCGCTGCGTTAGACGTTATTATATTAATTTTATTGTATTCATTAAATTCTTTTATTCTATTCATTCTTTTTTATTTTTTATCGGAAATAGGGTAACACATCACCTCTATTTCACATGAGTTTAAATGTGAACACTCTGGCCCTGACGTGTATGCCTGCTGGACTACAGCAACGCTGTTATGGAGGCCGATTGACATTGGTAGTGGTAGTCAGCCAAGCGAGTTCGAAACACTGTTCCGCATCATACCGTTTAGCATCCATAACTTACTTAACACACTTTTTTTTAGTTACAATTATTGGGTACTATTTAAATAATAGAAATTAAATACCAAAAAAATTCTAACACAACTAGCCTAGTATTAAGTCCTGTACTATGTACTAATAATTACTTAGCAGATATGGATCCCTGATCTGAAATAAATGTATTATTATTATCTCTTTTTGGGTACAGCATCAAATTTTGTTTTGTTTTTGTTCAATCTTTACAATACTTATAAAACTTGAAGTATCTATCGTCCAGGACAATGAGTCAGCAATTCGATGTCCTTTAACAGTTTCGTGTCTCATTTCATGCAAAATTAACACCGCGTCCCATTTCTTTTGAATTAGTTTGAGGACCGACCCTTTATTAACTTTTTTTTCCGACTTGTCAAACTAAGATGGCGATTATTTGCCACGTTCAAATCAAGTACGAAAAAACAACTAATACTTTAAATTTTAACCTTATCCGAAACAGAATTAGGTTTAACAGTGTTTCGTCAAGGTATTTTAAGCTAAAGCCAAAAAATCGGCAATGTCATGGTTTCGAAACGGTATTCCAAAATTGAATGATTTTTTTTTTAAACACGATGTTGCAATGTTAAAAAGATAACGTGTGAAGACGTCGCTTGGCTTTTTTTTAAACGACCTGAGTTGGGGCAAATAATTTAAATAATAATTAAATATATATACTTACATGTTTAACATGTATAGGTTAAGGTCAGGATTAACAAGTTTCTTCATGATAAAGAGGCGCGTTTTGCAGTTTTAGTAGCGGCGAGCAAACAATGAAGTAGTTGGTAAAGTAAATTAATAAGATATGACATGCAATGACATAAGATGTGGGCAATTCAGGCGCTCTATTGCAATTTTAATTTTTATTTATAGGTATTGACAGATTATATTATTAACTATTAACGATGCATCAATTTTTTCACACAGTTCTTATGAGATGCTTCTACATAGGTAATTAAAAAAAAAACTTTTTCGCTTTAGAAATCTTTTGGCATTATCGTAAATAAATATTATTTATCATTGCACACACTGCGAAATCAGTGTCGAATAGCTTAATCCCTCTATGCATAGCTTTGTGTAACTAATATTCTTTTCTTATTAAAGTGCCATCTGTTGACAAAATATTGAACCAATAACTAATTTATATAAATTGAGGACTGAGTATGAATAGTTATACAAGTTATACATGAGAGGGGTTGCTCAACCGTTTTATAAAATAGAAGTATTAAATTACACCTACTAATAAGAAAGGCTATTGATGTAAGCTTAATGTTCTTTTTTTCCGTAATGGATTATCAATTGTCTTCGATTTCACCTGATGTAAAGTGACAATGACACCGTAGATAGTGAAATGTTTTCTTCCAGAATACTTTAGGCTCTCACATGTATGACTACCGGAACACAGCAACGCTGTTATGGCGGCAGCATGAGATTGACAATGGTAACAAGCTAAGCTGGTTCAAAAACCCTACCACCATCCAGACTCAACTGCTCAAGTAGCCCGGGAATCGAACTCGAGACCTGTGTGTTACGAGGCAAGCGGTAAACCACTGCGTCGCTTAATCAAAATACAGCTAATGATACTCCATGAAAATAATTGCACATTCCTGACGCATACAACTATATAATTGTACAGAGATAGACGCGTCGAAGCATCAAGTAAAAAAGATTCAAGTCACTTTTGTTCAACAGCTGCGCAGTGACAGCGGCTTCTACCTGCGTCTTCTGGCGAAGTGACCGTCAAGTCGGCCGTCACTTAATCCGCGGCGGAGTCACGCACGCGTGTTTGACCACGCCGACACCGTAGCACAGCCGCTAATCAACATCATTACCGGGTTATAATTATCCGGCAATGTCCAGGCGACAATGGCACCTTGGTGTCCTCGAGTCATAAAAAAGTGTTGTGATTCTGTACAATCATGCGAGTTGATGGGGAGCTTTTGTTTGCGGCGCGCCTTTGTGCCGGCTGTGAGTTTGGATTTTATTTTTATTTTTTATATTTTTTCAATTTAGTAAAAGGAACACATCAAAATCAGTCCACCTGATAATGAATCCCATACATATAGTAACCATATGAGATAGAATGCAGATGGTGGAAGCGTTGTAATTTATAAAATATTGTCTTTGTGGCGTAGTGGTTTGGTGCTTGCTTTGTACAATGGTGGTTCGATTACACGACTATGTAGTCTTTGTCTGCAAGATGGTAGGGCTTTTCCGATCCCGCCTAGATAGCTACAAGTATCAATGTCAGCCTGCCGCCATAAGAGTGTTGCTTGAATTCCGGTAGTCTCATAGGTGAGAGCCCAGAGTATTCTGAGCGCGCTTGCTTTACCATCCACGGCCTCAAAGTCCCTTAACATCACGTATCAACTGAGGTCAAGGTTCGGCTCATTATCGTTAAAAAATAGGATTTTAAACCGTGGTACGAGTTTAATTGCAAAAAAATTGTTAAAGTACAAGAATTTTGAAGATATTAAGTTTGTAACAAAAATGTATCTTTTTTTAAATTTCATTTTCAAATGACGGATGATAACAGGAAAGGTAATGAACTATTTGTCGTCCCTTGCGATATCTCCAGACAAGAGGTATGTCTATCTTGACCGAAGTGCTAAGCACTTCCGTATCGTAGTCAAGGCACATTCATACCACTGATGATTGTGATACACCAACTGATGATAGCTTATAATAAAGTAATAAGCTGTACCATGTCCGGCTTGGTTGAACGAAAACAGAAGTTCGTTGACCCGTACCAAAACGACAAGCGCAAGAGACAATCCGCCATTACCAGCCACCCACGGGCAAGTCTAAATTAACCGTTTCAATACAGACGGACGCCCGTGTCAACTTGTCACTCTGTCACGCCGTTTAAAAGCTTCGCGCGCGACTTTCACCCGGTGTTGGGTGACGGGACGTTTTATACGCGGCGTATTCTTTTTTCTTTAATTTAGCGATCGACCGACGATGTCGGGACTGTGGAGCCTAAGATAAATATTATCGTTTCTTTAAGCTTATGCGCTTTGCTTTCCATTTTTTAACTAAATGATGAATAGGTTAAGTCTTTTTTAAATACCGAGGCTTAGACGATTTTAACATCAACAAGTAACAGCTACAGACCAAAATAATAATAAAAGAGTCGCATATATGTTAGAAATTTGACTACAAATTTCATTTAGTCCATTCACAAATATCAAATTTAACCACCTTTTTACTATGGCGAAATGTTGACATCAACTATTCCATATTCAAAAATTCCGAACCTCGTGTTGACCGAGCTATTCGAAGAGGCTGCATGAGTGGATGCCTTAGGCTGGGTAAAAAGTAAAAACACAAAGGTTGCGCCGGCGCCCGCGCCCCGCTGGCGAACTGCTTTTTAAACGCCCTCCCCCGCTGGCAGAACGCGCAGACACAATGCCCTATACGGTATGTTCTAATTTTAATCAGGTACGATGTGCCACAGAAAATGGCAACTATACCTTTTTTTCAGCAATGGACTAACACTTGACCTTTATTGACACATTGTTAAGTAATACTGGGGCCGTAGATTGTGAAACGTTCTCGCTCATAATACTCTGACTCTCACGTGTATGACTGCTGGAACATGGCAACGCTTTCAATAAATCCTACCACGCTCCATACTCCACCATTCATGTGGTCTCGAAATCGAACACAAAATATCGATAATATAACTAAAAATTGTCTCGATTAATCTACCCTTCAAAGGAAAAATCAAAATGTTGGAACCCTTTAACTGTTGCCATAAACATGTTAAATTTATTGTATTTCTTGGGTATTAGGTTAAGTCGAAACATCCTGTAGATAATATAAAGTATAAGTTGTATAATCTATAATCTCATATTTCGCCCCGGCACATTTGCCGTTTTTGTCTTTGATGAAGAAATACCATTGTCCGTGGGCCGCGGCGATTTGTCACGGGCGACACGGACCCCGGAGGTAACGGATAATCGATTCACATTATATTCGATACACTCATAATCGATTAGGCTCTTTGTAAACGTGCCGACTCTTTTGTTAACTCGAATAGACCAATACGTGATAAGTGTTGTACAATGTTACTAAATGTCCCTGTGTGCAATTAATTTTTGAAGCAAACATACAAAGATCGAGTTATTAAAGGTATCAGAAAAAAATATAACTTTTTTCTTTTTTATTTACTTTAGTTCATATGATTTACTAAACCAATTAATACTGAAATTATTTTTTGTGTTTTCTAATGTCATTGACTAACATTTAACCTTAATTTCATATGATTTTTATGGACAATGAAGCCATAGATGTTGAAGAGTGCTCGCCAAGAATAGCTTTCCCATGCGTAATTATCGAAACACAGCTATGGCCGCTAAATAACATTGAAGGTTTTTGCTATCCTGACAGGTTCGAAAGAACCCTTCCATCATCCGAGCTCAAATACTCATGTGGCCCAGGAACGGAACTGGAGACCTTCGTATTACGAGTTAAACACTAAACAACTACACCACAAAGGCAGTTCTGTGACCAATCGGAAAGCAAATATTTATGTTATATCGCTAGGTACTACGTAAATTATGTAATTACTTCAAAATTTAAATAATTAACAAGGAAAGAAACTATTAGCATTAATATTAGCAGATGCTAAGCGTTATATACTTTTCTTTTAAATTTTGATAATTAAATTTATTTCGTTGAAATTCCAAATTTTCTAAATTGTCCTCCGGAAATGAAGTGAAAAATAAAACGTTCCGTGGCCCCGCCCGCTTTAAGTTTTGGTTGCGTATGCGCACCGTTCCCACGTTACAATAGGGTAGCCATTATTACACAATTATTTTTATGAATGTCTTGAAATTATAATGTTTAATTATTAACAAAAAAATTATTGTTTTTATTACCAAATGGCGAACACTTTACATTAATTCTACGTGATGTTGAATAACAATGACGTCGTAAGTAAAACGTGCTCGACCAGAATACTCTCTCTTACATGTATCACTTCCGGAACACACCAAGGCTATTACACCGGTAGGCAGATATTGAGGGTGGTACCTAACTAAGCCCTACCATCATCCAGACTAACACTACACAGCCGTGGAGTCAAACCTCCATGTTACTAGCCAAAAGGTGAACTTCTGTGCTACGGAAGCAATGAAAATGTTGTGGATTGGAAAAAAGATCTTGCTGGTTTATAATAAAAATAAATAATTGTTAATCTTAATTATTACGAAATTATAAGTCATTTTCATTATGTCCACTGTCCGTTTTAAGCGCTATTTTTTACCACGCACAACCACCCTGTAGAATCAGTTGTCCCCAACGGTATTTCCGAACCGATACAACTTAAGGGCCTTCAAGAAAAGAGCCTATTCTTTTCTTAAAACCTGGCAACGCAGCTGCGACTCCCCGAGTGTTGCGGCTGTCTATGGGCGATGGGGATCACTTTCCAGCGGGTGAACCGCTCACTCATTAGGCTACTTTTCCTATAAGAAAAAAATGTAAAGGAGAAAATGTTCCCGTTTATGTAATGATAGTCTAATTTATTGTTTCAGACGTTACTTTGCGGCACTCCATGACTACATCATGCTACGACTGAAAAAACAATCTCGACACGTTTCGCCACTGTATTGACATCTTCAGGAGATATTATGCGTTCGACGTTATGCCGTCGTCGTATTTACGGTTAAAAAAAGGAGAAATTATATATTTTTTATTAAATAATGATGGTCACCCTAGCTGGGAGCCGGTATAAAGCGATGGGCGTCGCCGGGACCGCTGGCTCGATCGCCGCGCGTCTCCCGCAGTTGTAATTTAACAGTCTTTAAGGTCGGCCAACTGTCCACCCGTTGCGCAACACGAAAAAAAGGTAACCGCTAACAAATGACAAGAGATAATTAGTTTATTATTAAAAATATAAAATTTGCCCAACGACTTAAAAGAAATACAGTTCGGTTCAGGCCATCTTTGAAAGTTTTTAAAAATTTTAAGTCTTTTTATAATTTAAAATCATTTAGACCTCTCTATAATTTTAACAAGACCAGCATTTTATTAAGTCTCTCCAGACCCGTTGCACACCGTGTGTGCAATAATAATCGGGAGAATCCATCAACCGGTCTTGAATGGGCTCTGGCTATATGTAATATATTGATAATAATATTTTACATAGAGCAGAATTAATATATCAATATATAATCATGATTGACTTCACATTGAGACGCAAGATAATAAGTTTCAACGGTACTCTGCACTGTGTCAACGTTTCTATACAAGTGAAGTGGATCCAAACCTTCAAATCTCGATTCGAAGGCAAGCGAGTATGTCGTCAATGCAATGGTAAGGGATGACCGTCACCCATAGTTAGCTGCAGAATTAGGAGGTCGCACCTGCCATGTCGACCTTGAATTCGATGGAATTGTAAAATTTAAAAAGCTTACATGGACGAAATTTCTCTACCTGAATAATAAAAAGTTCCTTAACTTTCTGGTACCGGAACAAGAGGGACACTAAGCATTATAACCATGAGTACTAATCACACTTTGTATCATATTCTAAAAAGTGAGTAACATGATAAATTATTTCCACTAATTGCCGTCAAGCTGAGTTGCTGTCAATTTTATATTTTCGCCACATTTATTTATCGCCAGAGCATTCGAACGTGTGTGAGTCATATTCTAATTTCAAATCGATCCCGGTCGCGAGCGCGCCATCGACAGCGACACCGGAAGCACGTCATCGGTGGGATCGGACCATAAACACAGGCGGCCATCGGTTCGAATTCCGATTTTAAAAACGGAACACTTACCGTCGGACGTAAAACATTTATGCGTCTAATACGTCGTTATCAAGTGCGGTTATATTTGGATGACTTGTCCTGCGGTATAGATTTTTTCTATCATAGAGATGCTAGAAGTGGTAACTACAATTTTTTAAATAATTTTTTTTAACGTGAGATATGACTGCAAGTTTATTATTAGCAATATATATAAGTGATATCATAGACAATATTCTCTACTGCTTAGATATCGGCTTTCCATCATTTTTTTACCTATCAATGTTTAACAAAGGAGATAATTAAACACCTCCAAAATTTAAATACATTCCAACATTTAGATATATTACATTTTATGCATTTTTTTAAGAATATGGTAGTTTTAATTCTATACTTAGAGAAAAATAAATATATAAAAATAATCGCTTTTACCGATAAATGAACGCCAGAGTAACTTGGCAATTATATTTATTACACTGTTAACGGCCACATTGACACAACATTATCGGTCAATGCAGTTCCATTTTTGAGATAAATTTAGAGCTATATACATTTTGAGTTAGCTCTTTGCGGAATAAAAAAGAAATAGAAATATACTTGAAAATGAAAGCTTCAAAAGTTATTTTGAATGTAAATATTTATTAAGAACAGTTATTAATTTTTCGCAAAAAAACATTAAAGAATTACAGACGAAAAATAATCGCCGTGTTTTAGTTTGTGAAATATTTAGTATCTTTGTCGCCCTCCGTAATTTCACACAAGTAATAATTATCCGTCTATTTGGCATTCGTTACTATAAACAGAGTGAGCGCACTCGCGGCGTGCCGCTTCCATTAGACCGCCCTCTTGGCATCGGGCAGTAGCGGGCGCAGGTATTTATTTATTTTTACCGAAATAGACCGAGCGGTCGTCGAGAGCGTCCATTTTATAGAACGCCCTGAGCAATTTCAGTGGAATCCGATGCGTGGTTTATGTCTTAATGTAACCTGTAACAGTGCATTTAATAGTTACAGAGTCTCGGGAATCCGTATCGGCTTTTTTTCTAGTCAGATGCGAAACAATGCGTCTTCTAAACATTATAAACACGAAGAAAAAGCGCAATTATTACCATCAAGGTCATATAATGCAAAACAAAAAATGGAAATTTCCCAGCCTAATAATACAGGGTATGATACTAGATCTTATGGTACATGAATCTTAGGACGTAATGCAACCTGGGCATCGGAAATTTGTTCCGTCCTAAACTAGAATATCAAGTCTAGTGATTGCTGACGACCGTAAGAGGTGATAGATATATCGAGAAGAAGAATTAGAGCGGATTTAAAAACAAAATAATATTTATATCGACTATTGTAATTAACTTTAAGCATATTTGATTCTAACCTACGAAGTTTGTTATTAAGTATTAGATTTTAAACACACTATTCCGTAATAGTGTACTATTTTCTAGTATACTTTATTCAAAGCAGAGTACCACATACTGGAGCCTAGTATTTCGACCCGATTCCCTGAATTCCCTTCATTACCTTGCTTCCTTCAGCTGATTGGCTATTCCTCTACTACTCTTACTAAAGTCATCCAACTACAGATTATCATAAGCATAAGCAGGCAGGTTTGAAAAAACTCTACTACCAACAAGCTATAAATTCTCATGTGACCTCGGTATTGAACTTGGGGCCTCGGTCTTACAAGGCGGTAAAACACTGCGCCACACTTCCAGTCGTCCATCTCACTGTGTAATAGCAATCAAATAAATATCATTTTTAGTAACAAAAGGTATTGTGTACAAATAATTTATTAAATTAAATTTGTAATTTCTTTTGCTTTGAGCTTACATAAATCATTATCACTTATAAATAAGCAATGCTACCTGATTGTAATAAAAATTCTACCTGAACGTATGTAATGCAATTACTCTCCGCTCCCTGGCTGCAATTATATAGGTCGCAGCGCTTCCGTGGACTAAATGCAGCGAACTGAAAGCGCTGGCTTCGATGGATTTACAACCATTTAATTCCGCTAGATATATGGCCCATAGAGAGCTTTATGGGTTTCGATATAGCGTACCGTCGGCGAAGCGACGCTGACGTGCGTTTTCGTTTAGTGCGCGATTATTTTAAAACGGCTAAGTGTGTTTGGCGTCCATATCCATCATTGATAAAATACTGCGATCAATAAATGTTATTAATCGTTAAATTTTTATGATTTAAATAAATGAAATAAAAAATGCAAAATGCAAAATATCTAGACATACTTAACTGAATTAAAAATCATCTATTCTACATTTTACCTATGTGCGTGCTTTTTTTATATACTACAAACATTGATTCATTATTTTCTCATACGTAGCACAAATACGTGTTATTAATTAAATGACATATCGTTTTGTAATGTTTAGTAATAGATATGTATAAGAATAATATGTTACTTATATTATTTAAAGAAAGAACTCGAGTTCGATTCCCAGGCCACGTACAAGGTTTTTTCGAACCCGCCTGCCTACCTACAATCCCCAATGTCTATCTGCTGCCATATCAGTTCAATGTAAGAGCCAGTGCACTTACACGCTTTACTATCTACGGCCCCATTGTCTCTATACGTTATGTGTTGTAAAGTGTTAGTCCATTCTTGATAAAAAAAAATAAGAAAAAATGCACGTCACTTGCGCAGGACTCTGCAAATTGCACAACGTTATTAATCACATGCCAGTAATTAAAGCTGCTTTTTGCGTGAAACTGTCACTTTGTCACACGATTCGCCATTGTTTTCATTTGCATGTCAAGAAGTAATAATTCAACCTTTGCCTGATTTATATACTTCGCTAACGTTGCATCGTATTGTAAATAATAAGAGCTATGTGTCATGAGTAATAAGGTTTACAATAGGTTTCATCAAGTCTCTTCTATTGTTGCCATTGATCAATTACAACACCTTGACATTTTAGACATTTTAAAACTATTATATTAACAATGTATAGTTATAGTAATTTACAATTTTTATTAATTACACTACAAAAGATGTCCATGTTCACTGTCGTTCAATTTATTTTATTTATTTATGAAAAGCAAATACATTTTCAGTGTGTTCATTTAATATTCGTGAATCTAATATTTTACCCTAAGTTCAAACTACAATGAATTAAAAAATAAAATAGGTGATATATAGTAAACATACTAACTGCTTAATTTTCTCTTGCAGCAAATCTTCTAAACCAACGTTAACACTTTTTGGCCTTCAACACATCTCCATATATGTCGCAAATTTTGCCTATTGTTTCCGTGTTGTAATTATGTACTTTTCCATTTAAAAGGTGAAATGGAAAAGTACACAATTACGAATATGGCTCTCAGAAGGTCAAAGTCCCCCAAACAAGACTACAAAAAAGAATTATATTGTTGGGAATAAATTACTAACAAACTGGTTGATAAATTACACAAAAAAAGTATGCTTGCACTTGTCTGATTGTCGCAGAACTAATGAGAAATGGTATCTTGCGAAAACAATTGATTACTTATGGGTACTCCTATTATAATAAGGCCATGCGTTATATTAATTAATTAGAATCTTGGGCACCTGCATATGTGTAGTCAATGTCTGGTAAAACGTGTCTCACAGACAACTGTATTTGTTACCTTAAACTAAGTCTTCATGTTAGTTTTGAAGAACAAAAATATTACTCTGTTAAGACGTTGTTTTCAGTTTTTGTGATTGTTTTTAAAGTGGAATTAATTTCTTGATACTTTTGGTCTAAATTAATATATTCTGATGTAACCCTAATAATACGAATTCTTTCGAAAGTTCATTCTTTTTTAATCGACCGATCATGTAGTATTATATCATATAACATTCAATATTCATTATCCTGTATTGCTTAATGTCTTAAATGTATTTTATTATGAGTCTCATACATTAATAATTTAGTGTTTAAATTATTTTAATAATAATGTCCAAACGACCGCCCATTTCCAAAACATAGGTTTGACTGGAGCGAAAATTTATATTTTATCAACATTTGTGCGGTACGGATTTTCGGTTACTCGAAATCTCCGTAACCTTTATTGCATATATATTAAAGTTGATAATTGCATACATTGTTTTAAACTATGGTACGTAGTGATATGTTGGCGGTAGATGCATGTTTTTATCTACCCCGCCTACGTTGTACCGAGGACGATAGGTAAATTAAGGCCTTCGCTTAGATGTCACGAAGTTAGAAAGTTATTATTAATGTTGTCCCAACGACACAACTTCATACAGGTCTGATGTTATTATGTTGTGGATTATTAATAAACTGCGACTTGTTCTATGACGATTTATAAAGCATTTATTAATTATTATTTTTATTATTTATTTATTAATATTATTTTTATATATGACGTTTATTTATCACTTGTTTAATAAACATCTGTTACAATTAAGTTTCCTTTTTTATTCGTATGCTAAATGCTGATTCCACATGATATCCATATCATGAAAACAATGTACTAAAGTATAACTTATTTTAATCATGATTATTTTCTATTTTCTTATATTTAACTTATTAACTACATATATTATTTACTAGTCCGTAATATCGCCATATAAAAATTAAAATAGGCTACAATTTATGGAATAGTTCATGCATGGCGAATCTGCTCTAAACGTAATTTTATATTTAATTTTTTCGCAGTATGATGAAGTGCGACAAGTGATAATTAAGTTTTGCCGATCCCGTATCAGAGCATCGATCGTCGGCAAGTGCCAACGTTAACGACGCCACGAATGGGTCCCCAATTCAATTTAGCCCGCAGACGAAAATAAAAAGCAATGAAGCAAAACTCATAAGCCCTGTCCACGCCTATGTCGGGCTCCGGAGAATACCTATTTTAAATTCGTTCGTAAATTATCAAACTTTTTTAGGTATGGTATCCTAATTTGAATAATATTTACAAAGATTGTTTTAGGTTGTAAAGAGCAAATTTTTAATGTATTAAAATGGTTACATTACTATTTAGTATAATTGTTACGTTGTATAATTTTTTTTTCCCTCTCCTGCTTCATGTTTGAAACGTACAGATAGAATATCATTATATAGTTCTGCTATATGATATAAAACGATATAAGATTTTAAAGCTTAATCCTTTGAAAAGATTGTTAATTTATAAAACAAATAAACATGCACATCACGAACTGATCACGCACCTGTGTAATTCGACAAACAAATTTCTCTGTGTAACGTAATCGTCAACGGAAACTGCGTCACGTCGGCGCGAATGTTTTTGAAATTCGAACGACCCACAATTGCTGTTTACAGTAGGCGGCACGCGCGTTGGCGCCAAAACACTTGTGTCGCCATTATGCGTCGGTATGACATTGTTGCTACACTTAAAATAGATATTGGGTAACGCACGTGTTGCCTGTACCAAAATATATTTTCCGTGTAATTTGCGTGTCGCTATTCGTTCGAAAGAAAATTTTAGTTTACATACTTAACACGTTTGAGCGATGAAATTGCAATTTTATAACTGGTAACGTTTTGGAATATATGTGGGACATAGTACTCTATTAAAGACCTTATAACAGAGTTTTGTCTAATACCCGCAATGTCAATCTGCCGCCATAATAGAATAGCTGTATTTCAGCCGCCATACAAATGAACACTAGAGTAATCTGGGCCAGCACGCTTCATTGTATACGGCCTTATTGTCACTTATATAATAATATAATATTGAAATCAAATGTTAGCATAATAACGACAAAAATTAATATCAATTTAAATTTTAACAAAGTATATCCTATACATTGTTATTTTATTGACTTGTATTTTTTTTAAACCATTCAATTTTAACATTTAATTTACTTTGGGAATTCTTCGCCGCGATTCTAACGAGCGCCTTCGTTGTTGTCAGTAGATGTATGTAACCAACTGATGGAGGTCCTGCCGCTCAAATCTTCGTAAAAAATTCAATATTTCGCAAACTTGCGTCACACTATGCGATACAGGTGATAATGAAACAGCCGTAAAAGCAATAACGAGAAATGTAATTAGCGAGATAGATTCGTTAGTGGCAATTTGCATATAATGGAAAGAAATGTAATGGCGTTATTATGTTAATTGCTGACTCTGTGACACGAATAACCTGGCCACGTTGATATTGCATTTTTTTTTATTTATGCAATTTTTATCAAAGCAGATAATCCTCACGATAACAAATGTATTAAACTTGCGCAAAAGCCGTTGTATAATAAAGGATTAAAAATATTTATTGTAACAGATTTTTGCGTTTTTTATTTCTATTACTTTTTAAGTTTTCGATGGGCACCTGAAGTTCTCGGCAGGGTTGAGTCTTAAGCGCAAAAAAATACAACTTGCGAATGTCACGGTCTGTCAAAAATTAAAAACAAAGAACAAAAATAAATATTATTAATAAGCAGAATATTAAATTACTTTGTTAAAAAAATGTTTATACATTTTAGTTTTCACAACGTTAATGAAACTTTATCGAAACCGACTGACAGGTTGGCACACATTTTAATATGAACGGTTTTGGCTACATACGAGGGCGTTTTGATAAAATCATGACTTTGAGAAGGAAAAACAAGTTATTAAGGAAAATTATTTTGTTTTATTTTTCGACATAATCTCCTTTCTGCTCTATAAACTTCGACCAACAATGTTCCAACTTTCTTAACCAATTCGAAATAGTTTTTGTCAAACCCTGAAAAATAAGCGTTTGTTTCGGCTATCACTTCTTCGTTTGATAAAAATCTTTGTCCGCCAAGCCGTTTTTTCATGTTCGAAAACAGAAAACTCGCAACTCCACATGTTTTGATGTTGCGATCGTCGACGAGTGGGTCGGAGCATTATCGTGATGAAATAAATTTTTTCTTTGCTAGATGCCATTTTTTTTCTCTATATTTAATCTAATCAGCAAAACAGGATAGCAAGCCGTTAATTGTCTTGCCTTTCTCCAAAAAATCGATGTAAATGACTCCTTGGCTATCCCAAAAGACAGTTGCCATCACTTTAACAACCGAGCGAATAGTTCTTACCTTCTTTGAGGCACGTTCACCGGTAGAAGTCCACTGCTTTGACTGTTGTTTCGTCTCATGTTTCGTCGACTGTGACGTACCGACGAAAAAATTTACTTCGGTTGCGGTTATACAAAGCTAAGCATTGATCAGAAGTTACACGAGCTCGTTTTTGGTCGATTGTCAACAAACGCGGTACCCTGCTGCTGGATTCGGTGAAGTTTGCGCTGCTAGTCTTATTGACGACTATTACAGCTTCATCGCGATCCGGTGATCCGCGAGTTCCAACGCGGCACCCATCTCGCAGAAAGCATTTTAATGCCGAGTTAATCATGTGAAATATGAAAAACTCGTTCGGTAGAGATGAACAGCGTCAGCTACCTTTCATATGTTCACTCGACGGTCTGCCAAAATAATGTCGTGAATTTTGTTAATAACATCTTAAGTGGTGACCTCAATCGGCCTTCCTGGGCGGTCGGCGTCATTTGTGCTGGTACGACCGCAACGAAATTCAGTGAACCCATTCTGAACCATTCCATGAGATGGGGAAGAGTCCCCATAATATTTTTAAGTCTATCTATTATCGTCTGCTTAATACACACATCAAAAGAGTCTAAGTAACACATGCAAATTTCAATTTTACAATGTGTTTTCGCATTAAATCCTAAGTATTCTCTTTTATGTATTATTTTTTAATAGTTTTTTGATATTAAACAACATCAGTTTTTTTTACAAAGTACAAAGTAAGGTTCCTAATCAACTAAACTTAAACTAAAATTAAATGGTTGTACAAATATTGCATAAATTAATACAATGTGGCCTCCTCTGTTATTGAGAACCTGCTGGCGCCGATTATTCATAGAATCGATGAGACTGTTAACGTTACCCTGCGGCAATTGCTTCCAATGAAATTTTAGTAAGTCCATCGGTTGTTGGGTTGTTGTCACTTCATCTAAGTCCTTTAAAACACGTCTCTGGAGCATGTCCCATGCATGCTCAATAGGGTTGAGGGCTGGCGATTGTGCAGGCCAAGGCAATACCAGATTTTTTTCCCAAGTACTCCCGTGTGTGCAAAGCTGTATACGAACGCGCATTGTAATGAATCAACGTGAAATCGGAGCCAAGCGTTTGTGCGAATGAACGGACATAGGGCAGAACATCCTCAACGGAATTTACAGTTCGTCTGTTCTTCATAATACCCACCCATACCATTACTGTTGAGCCGTTGTATGGATGCACTACCTGAACGCACCTCAGTTTTTCAGTATTTCCAGGACGACGGTACACTCTTACCCCTCTAGTATCAGACTTTAACCCCAGTAGAGACTAGTCGCAAAAAAAAATTTTATCCAATTGTTCCCTACACCATTCATTTCGACGAGCGCGATTACCTTGACGTATCGACGGGCACCTAATTCGCCATCGTGCTTGTCGGCCATACTCATGCAGTCGATTTCGCACCGTTTGGCAGCTAACAACAACACCACTCGAATTTTGTAGCCTTAAACCCATCTCGGGCGGTTAACATCGGCTGGCGTCTTGCAGTCAGTTGTATATATCGATCTTGTCATGTATTTGAACACCTACCTCGACCTGGGTGCTGCTCAGCAGGATCTTCCGTGTTAGTGTAACGCTGATGAATACGGCAAATAACGCTTTTATTGACACCAAAATACCGTGATTGACTTCTTCCCGCCTGCAACATTCCTACAGCTCTTTGCATTTCATCTGAGTTCAAATGAAGTACTCCATGACGTAAAAAATGTCTCAAAATCCAAATTAATTCAAGACTTTTTTCAAATTATTGTTTAAATCATAAAATTAATACAAAATACTAAATTTTAATAAGCAAAGAAAACGCTACAATATTCGAATAACACCATTCGCTTTTGAATTTGTGAAAATAAAAAAAAATGATACTCGATTTTTTTTTACAGCTAGCCAATATGTTCTCTAGATCAAAAAAGTTTATATAGGTATTATCTACTTGGTAAGAAATTGTATAATAATTAATTAATAATTTTAAATAGTGTACTACTTAGACTTATTAGATGTGTAGTTTTACCACGTAAAAAGTAGTGCTTGATCAATACACGAAATTCATTATTCCTCATTTTCAAGGAATATTCCGACCCCACTGATATAAATGCTTTAATTTATTTTTATTTTGCGCCAATTTTAAAAATGGAAGTACAAACTCAGCAAGGAGTTCTTAATTAAGAAACATTAATTGAATTTTGAAAAAATATTGTATTCAGCTTAATGTCACTGAATTTCCAAAACGCCCTTGTATAATAAATTATATTTTAATGACGAAGATTTCATTAAAAAATTTAAATTACACTACAAACTGAAAAGAATGACGTCACAGAAAAAAAAATCGTATTATTAATGTACGCGGAACATCGTACAGTTGAATTGCATGAAAGATAATTGTTAGATGTCGAAACTGGCACGAAACAATGACAATCAGATTCACAATACGGACGTTTGTGTAAAAAAAAGAATCAAAATGGCGGCTCGGAGCACGACACGGTTACGTATGTGAACGACAAGATCACTATCAGCTCATAACAAAACTGCGACAGTGCCCGCACGGGTCCCCACGCACTTCTCCCACAATTGTTGCCAGTTTGATGATCAACGAGTGGAGAAAAAAATAAAAATGAATTAATATTTTTAATTCGATATATCACTTGTTTATTAATATTCTTCCTCCGACTTTCAATTGTTACTAATACGAAAAAAAATCTGTTTTTTTTCTGAATATTAATGTAGACGACTGCCATTTGTGTTTATATGACTGTACATAGAAAGATTAAAATATTTTTTTTAACGTCCATAGGCATAAATGGTGAATTTCTTATATTGCCAATTTGTCAAAATAATAGCGTAGCTGTATTCCGGCTGGCAATATATGAAAGCTAGAATGTACTGGACGAGCACATCTTCTTCCGACAATTGTCATTCAAATCCCGTAAAATTCATGTTAAGTATTATTCAATAGAAAAATGTGGTGATGGTTTGAAATATCTCGATAAAAATGAAAATTCAATTAAAAACAGTAAGGATTTATTTTACGTTACAGCTAAGATCACAAGCCGTACTTTTCATATAATTTTTATAATTTCATCTCACATTGCTACATTATTAAAAATTCGTTGGTGATGTCGTTAAGAACACGCATAATTCTGGCTGTGTTGATATCCATTTATTACCATATCCAGAACGAAAATAGCTTCATGCGAACGTCGAATAGCAAAGACAAGTAACAAATTAGTTGATTTTGTTCCCGCGGTTTGCATACAAATTGCTATGCGAGATCGTCTATTGTTTGTACACTATCGGCCGAGCTATCTCGCCGGCGTGTTCCGCGTTCGTACCGCGGTAACGTCCATGTCATGTTATGACCACATTTATTGTCTTATAATTGCCCCACCTTATATGGCGGTGGCCTCGATCAATTCTGTAATAGACTTAGCGGCCGCCAGCCCGCTTCCTTGGACGTTGTCTTTTTTTTATTTAATATTAAGATAAATCGTCTTACAATATGAGCACATATTTCCAAATCCATCGATTCGGAGCGTAAAAAGTTTCATTGAAATTTGAACACCAGTTATTTCCTATAAAGGTGGAATTGCAAGAAATTCATCCTTACCGAATACCCGCACAAGACAAGGAAATACAGCTTCCAAATCACATGTCTTTAGAATTAACGGTTTAGGCTGTGCGAGTACTACCCGAATATTGCAGCTGTCTATGGGCGACGGTAATCACTCACCATCAGGTGAAGAGCTCGCTCGTTTGCCTACTCTTCCTATAAAAAAAGTAAGTCGATAACTGAATCCGTCAGTATTTTGAACTTTATTAATATATAAACATTCAGGACTTCTCTCTCCCGAGATCTTTTCGAACCTTTTAGATGTGACGTTCTCAGATTCATTTCATATATAACGCGCTACCTTTATTTTATACAATGCTAAGTGGCATTTAAAGCATAATAGCTGAAGCGTGCTGGCTCAAAATTCACTGGTCAGTACTATCGGAACATATAAAAAAACTATTATAATGGCAGATTGAAAATGTGAGGGCGACAGCTAGGCAGACTAAATAAATCCAGGATTATCTCTTCTTTTGACCCTTGCATGGAACCAGGATTCGTTACAAAGATCATATTTTATCAGTAAGCGTCCAAATTTTTTTAGATAAATTACAAAAAGTCTGTGTAATCGGTTATAATAATTTATTCTCCATATAAAGATTTTTTATTGATGGGATAAAAAAAATATATATTTTTGTTGCAAACGGCCATCGATATAAATAGCGTCTAAGCATTTATCTGTACTGCCAAGCAATATGTAAACATCTGATAGTTGCGGTAGGTAATGTAACATGTGTAGGTAATGTAACCAGCTATAGCTAATGTAGCTTAAAGGGATTTAGCATTTCATGCACAAAATAATGAGCGTAATATGATGCTTTCCAAGTTGCACTCAATTGTTTCAGGAATAATGTATCTCTATCAAAGTTAATAAGCTTTGTTATGAAATGGATATGTGTATATATCAAGTTAATTGTATGGGCCAAATCTGCACCTGTATAATGGTTATATTTGTTAACTATGACATCACCACCCTTGGTGCGACAAAGTTAAAAAAGTATACTAAATAATAATATAATAATATATTTTACAATATTGTGGAGAGATTATTATTTGGATGAGTAAGCAAAAGTTGACGTTTTAATGTAACTAGTTTTTCTTGTCTCAATCTGTGAAGATCGCATTTTTCTATGATATCAAATTTTTAAATGCTTCTTCTGAAAAATGCAAAAGACAATCTTTTCCCCAGACACTACTAGTAATCTATCCACAAATTATTTCACAGCGAAACATCAATGCTGAAACTCCATACATAACAACATATTAACAGGAACTTTCAGCAAGTGAAAGTTGAAAGTTCCTGTTAATATGTTGTTATGTATCATATTACAACGCTCTAAATATATTTCTATTTCTACTTACAAGCAAAGACAAAAGGGTGTTTATACTCCGAAAAGATTACCAAAAGCTCGCATGTAATTAACTCTGGGGGCTCTTAATTAGTCCCCATTGTAATATGACAAGAGAACCGGCAATTTCGGGACAACGCACAAAATTTATACACACCGCTAAGAAATGAGGCGAACATAATTCCTTACACAAAATAATGTTGAGCACTGCAGTTGAAGATTTTTTGTTTCATCGGTTATGGGCTAATACTTGACCTCGATTTCACCTGATTTTATTGATAATGAAGCCGTAAATGGTGAAGCATGCTCGATCTGAATAGCTCTCGGTCGAAAAACTTTACCACCGAACAGACCCCACTACACCTGTGTTCCGGGAAGTGAACCCAGGACCTCCGCTTTACTGTGCGAGCTGTAAACTACTGCGCCACGGAAATCGATATAAAAAATTAGTAAAGTATAACTGCAGAAACTACCCAAAATTTGCATATTACTATCAGAATTAATGGTTATTGTATTTAATATATATTACTGCTGTTAAATGTGGCAGTAAAGTATAGAAGATTCTACGCTATAATACAATGCAGTAGTTAATAAGAAAGTTGGCAACCAGTGAAAATAACATGTGCATGAAAAAGTACATAATAGAGTCATAATTTTTCCATCGAATGTTTAAAAAGATTAGCGCTCTCAAATAAATTATACCATTCATATTAGTATAATAAAAATAACTCGTTAAAGCAAATTCTTTCTTTTTTCCTTGTGTAGCACCAGAGTTCTGCAGGCGTGGGATCGTCGTCTTGATAGATGAAGTGAAAGGTAAGAGTCCTTTTAATGTAGCAATTTTATTAGTTACAACTGCAAGCCGTTATTACTACGACTGGAAGAGAAGCAACCAGATGAAATCAAAAGTAATACATTTTCCTTCCCGGGGACTGTTCAGAAAAGTCCAACCGAGAGATGAATGGATAGATCTATTTATTGTTTCATTCAGTCACATAGTATTAGTACATTGGAAATACTTTAAGAACAATTTGATAGTAAAATTATTATCCATCGATAGAGTAGAAAGTGTTAAAGTTATTAAAAAAATAGTATTTCTTCCGCCAGTTTTTTTTTTAATTTTTTTATAGTCAACCTGCACATTTATCACACAATTTCTATACAAATTTTGATAAGAAATCCTAAAGTTAGGCAACAGACGTATGCTTGCCTCAAAAAGGCCTGTATGTATCCACAAAAACGTTTGGTCAACAAATCACAAGAGGGACTTTTAAAAAACATTTAACTAAATCATCGTTTCTCTCCGAAAACGGTCTTCTATAGATAATTATAGGCTTCCATCAGTTTCGAGTCACTTTTCACGTAAGTCCCGGGCAACTAATCAACGTGGGCGAGACGAAGTGTATTGCTGTCTCTATCTCGCATGCAGTTTGTGGCCGTTATTAAATCTGACATAGAATTAGTGTGTCGCCGAAAGAAGAATGGACACAGCGATTGTGGCTAGCAGTTTTGTTTTTGGGCAATTACTGCCGCGGGCGAACTTACTGGCTTGTCACTAGGCCGGAGGAGGCCGCTGAGATGTCTAACTGTTGTTATAAATGTCGTATTACTGTGTTATTAAAGTGATGAAACGCGATTCGTAATGAGTTAAACGATCCATTAGAATTGGTGTACGAGTAGAAACGTACGGCTTGCTCTATTTTATGTAACATTTATGAAATTGCAAAATTTTAAAATACAATGTATAATGAATCGAATTATATTTAAAGTATATACATTAAAGACAGATTGGTTTTATTGAATACCAACCAATCCTTACGCCAAAAACCAAGAAAAGACTGTGTGTGTCATTTTGAAATATGTTTTGGGTACAAACACATCTAATATCTCCTAAAATTACACTTTTGGTTTTTGATATTTATCTATGATAAGATATATAAATAAATAATCAATTTTGGATTAAGCATTATTAACAATAGTGAGCCAAGATTAGCTAATAGCTTATTAGCCAATCTTAGCACATAAACACGTTTGCTATCGCGTGCTTCGACAAGATGGATGTCACGTCATCCCGTCCCGTGCACGCGTATCGACACGCTAAGTGCTGGGGACGTTGAGCGGAATGCTAATGAAGTGGTCGCGAGATAAAAGCCTCAATGCGACACTTACATGTGTTTCCTTAATTACACTATCTGCTAACCAGTTTGGTTTATGAACACAGATAAATGCAACTTGTGTTGATTATTAGTTAATGGTGTAATATATTACATTATATTTACCTCTTAATCAATGACAAAAAGTTGGTTCTCAATTCATTTCTTCACTTAAGTTATTGGTGTTAAAAATATGATTTTCATGACTTTTTTTAAGAAAGAATATATATACTAGTTGAGCGCAAAAAACTTTGAAAAATGATTAATCTAAAATTTAAATCATATATTGTCTAAATGGAGTAATAAATAGTAAAGAACTAGTAAAAGTCGTCAAAAATCGTTGGTATCATTGGCGCGGTTGCGGTGGAGATCGATCGATAAATGTGCAGACTCAGACATAGGATGACAAGAGGATGACTTCATGAAATAAAATTATTATTAATTTGGTAATGTCCGTGTTTTTTAATCGCAAATACTACGTCTAAAATACAATAAACCAATTCGCCGCTACAAGTCGAACAAGAGACAACAAGACAGTTCGGCATACTGACGAAACGCGTTGAGTTGATTGTAGACGTATTATTTGCGATTAAACAAAGCAGCAATAAGAAAATCAATTTTTTGCTCTATTTAGTCATGGTACTCCGCAAACTAATACTTGAATCAATAATTAATAACGTTCATTGTTCAATGAATGCGTAAATCGTCACGTTGTAGACGCAAACAAAAGAATGTCAATATGTTGATTCTTCTCGCTTACATTTCAAACGTGACAATTTCTGTATACGATAGTTACCTGTGCAACGGTATTTGTAGGGAGACTGACTCACTCGCGGCGACATGAAGCGTCTGACGTTGGCATATAAACGAACGCAAAACCGATAAAATCGACTCGCGAACTGTTGATAGCCGATAAAACTGCCTGAATTATAACGACAACTGTCCGTGGACTTATTAACGGCGATTTATGCACCGCTGCACTGCCCGTGACTCCACTACGATTCGCTAGTAATATGCTATAATACTTCAATAAGGCTTTTTCGAAGCAGCTTCGCTAACAACCACTGACATTGTCATTCTACAGATAACAGTTCCGTCTTTCGGCTGTCATACATGTGAGAGCTTGAAGTATTCTGGGCAAACACGCTTTACCATCTAAGGTCTTATTGCCACTTCAGATGAAATCGAGGTAAAGTGTTAGTCTTATATCCTTTAAAAAATCTTATAGTTTCATTAGCGTAATTTTTATAATTCAATTGTATAAGTAGTCAACTTTTAATTTTAATGTTAAGTACTATAACAAGTTCGTTAAAATTGATAAATACTATTCATAACTATATTAATAAATATCAGAAACTCGCACTTAGTACTCTGATCTCTAGAAAGATAAGTAACTAATACACATACGTCGATATTTTTAAAAATAGACTTAAATATATATTAACAACCAGACACAAAAAACACAAATGTTGATAAAATGAATGTGTATCCTGACCGGGATTTGAACCCACGACACCTGAGGTAATAGGCAGGGTTACTACGTTACAACAGGCCAGTTAAATTAATATATATCTACTTTTTAATTCATCATTTTATACATTAAAAGCAGATGTTACGCTACTCTGATCGAACAAATCATTTGGCCGGATAATGGTTTCATCAAACAAATGAACGTCAAGAATGACATAAAAGAAAAGTAATAAAAAAAATTAATAACTCACCGACGTTAAAGATAACTAACGATTTGATCAAACATTTCACGGTTCTAAAACATCACCTGCTCTAGTGCATCTGCGGTCAAAGCACCCTTTACATGGTTAGGACATAGTGACGTAAGCAAAAACAACATTTGACTGCCTCCGTGGCGCAGTGGTTCGCGTCTCGGCCTGTAACTCGGTGTCTGGACGGTAAAGGGTTCTTCGAAATCGCTTCGCCGGTTACTGGTGATCAATGTCAACCTGTCTCCATACCTGCATCGCTGTGCTACAACAGTTATACATATGAAAGCTAAAAGTATGGTGGAACGAACACGCTTTACTATTCACGGTCTAATTGTCACTTAACATCACGTGACGTAGTTGTACTTTCGTGTAATTTAGCGTTATTTTATATTTATTTACACTTAACTTTTCATTGACCCGTTCCCTTGTTGCCTTGATTTCTACACTTAAAATCAAATCGCTAAACTTGAACAGGATTTTATTATCTTTTCGGACATTATTGCTCAAATTATTTTATAAATTCTTCAATACTTTTCATAATAATAAAATGTATGCTACGATCCTATATTTAATCAGAGTTCCTAACAGTTATTCTATTTTAATGTCTTTAAAGCGGCAGATTAACGTTGAGAATGGTAGCGAGCTGGGCGGGTTCAACAAAACCCGACCACCCAACAAACTCCGCTACTCAGATGGCCCTGGAATAAAATCCTCGACCGGGGACAAGCAGTAAATAACTGCACGACGGAGAAATTTTATACAATATCATCTAATCGTATTTTACGTGGGTATTTGTTACTGGTACTAGCCTTCATTAATTGTATTATTTATTTTAATATTAAATAGTTTAAACCCCCATCAGTATTTGCACCTATTATCGAGACCATCGACTTATTTTTAGTTTTATTGAAATTTGAACCTCACGTATTCCGGTTTAAAAGTGGAATTTCAAAAAGCACTTCTTTAATGGATCACAAAGAACACCTTCCAAATTTCATGTGTCTAGAATCGAGGTTTAGTCTGTACGTAGAAATATAAGTCAGTTAGACAGTAAGTCAGTCAAAACTTTGAATGTTTTTAAGTGTAGATTATTTTAAATAATTTTATAATGTCCCCTAAAATTACACCTCTCGCCGACAGACCACATTTTGCGTGTGTACACACAGGGTCACAAACCGCGTACACGAGATTCCCCCGTATCCTTGGGGGGTTCTCCCCGCCCTCAGTCTACTACACAAGTGAATGAAGGTCACGGGCAGAGCCCCTGTCCACCTCTCCCTATCGGGTAGCCTCGCCTCACCGCTCATCACACCTCATCCTGCGATACTTTCAAGCAGCCCTTCTAGCCGGCCTCACTAGCCTCTTTTTAAATCAGCCCTAAGTTAGATGAAACAGTAAAAGTCGTGAATAAGACTAACAGAAACTAACATTAACATTTAAAAAAATTGTTGCAGTTTATCCAACTGATGCGCCGCCGCACAACAAATGGCGGGCCCATTTACGAGAGTGTGAGATATGACGTCATATAGATCACTCACTCAGTAATAAATAAATAAATAACATAAGAAAAATTACACCGTAAAGCGAATGTTACTGGAGGCTAAACTTGTGTTGGAGTATTATGGACGTGATTAAAATAAAAAAAGCAACACGTATTCCATTAATATGTGGTTCGAAGCATGGTTATTTTTATAAGCGTTAAGTAAAAAATATATGAAATTGAATGTTATGGACTCTTCATTTGTAAACTTTTTGTATTTGTTACTTTTTACAATGAT
Source organism: Pharmacophagus antenor (assembly GCA_018245475.1). NCBI lineage: Eukaryota > Metazoa > Arthropoda > Insecta > Lepidoptera > Papilionidae > Pharmacophagus > Pharmacophagus antenor. The sequence continues at coordinate 11,917 of DWQX01000412.1, read as the reverse complement.
TTTATAAAGTGTCGATATTGTCAAAAATTCGCTTCTCGCTGGTTTGCTAAGTTCTGCTATCCAATATATTCATTAAAATTACATACAGTCCTTCATTTATTCACCCAGTTCATGGTTTTCAATGTATATACTTTTTTCTTTATAAAATATATACATACTTCGTTCTTTACAAAATAATGTCACTACATACACGTATTGGGCACATTTTATTTTTATTGAAAAAAATAAATGAAGACATTACAAGCTTTCTGTATTTTTCTCCTTTTTCAAATAAGAAATCTTTAGTACATCATTTAATATTACTTGGTTTACAAATATTTTTAATTTAAAATAGATTGATATCAGAAATATCGCATTACACTTTAGTAACAACACACATTGTTCTATATTTGTTCATTATTTATTTATTACTTATTCCTTATAAATCTGTATATGTCTGCCTTCATGGCGATGGGCGAGTACGCTTTCATATATAGAAGTCAAAATTTTGTCCATTGCCGAAAAAATTTAAAGATTTTTTTCTTTACTACATATTGATCAGAAAATTTTCAACCACACCGTATTTGAATGTTTCGGTCTTATCCATAGTTTGCTTTAGCTGACAACAGCGGGCGCTAGGGAGCGACAGGGACGGATGATTTAGAAACCCCTCGGGAGGAGCGCGACGCGACCCGATATTAATATTGTGACTTTGCGCAGTATATGTTAAAAGCGAAGATTAAACATTAATATACTAAAAAAAAAGGTATGAAAAGTGTAGAAATTTTCAAGAAAAGAAGACACGAATTCTTTTTTTTTTATTTATTTTTTACATAATTGTTGTAATGAAGCTTGGCGGCTGACTTCGATGTCCAAGGTGAACGTTCGTGTCAACCGGCGCATGCGTCATTGTCCAATTAATAACGAGTACTGAATTGAAAAATTAGATTGTCGCTTTTTGTACAAATTCCTCTTAATAGGTACTCTACCAATCCTAGTCTTGTGGCTCCGTGAAATAAAAGAAATTAATAACATTTGTACTGTAGACATCATGGTCATATATCAATGAATCTAAGTGCATTATCATTATGTACTGTTGATACTAAGGTAGATATTTGCAATTGGTTAGTAGAAGAAAAAATGTACGTAAGCACGTCAGTGGACTAAATTCATAAAAACAAATCGTTTTAAATTATGTATATTATTAACTATTTTGATTATATTGTAATATAGTAGGTATTACGATTTGGTGTTTTAATAAAAAAGAAACTTCTATTTATATTTAAGTTATAGACATTTACGTTATTAATAATTTAATTATTTGGTTTTGCATAGATTCTAATGTTGTAAGAGCTATGATTTAGTGCCTTAATAAAAAAAAGTCATACTGCTAAATTTTTTTTTAACGTTGCAATAAATGCAATGTTTGAAATTGCTACGCTAAAATCATTAACACTATACTGCTATTTAGTGACTTTTATGCAAAATGTTTTTTTTTATTTTATTATTTGTTATGCTTAATCCTGTGAAGTATCTTAGCTCTGCGTATGTACTGTAAAATTTTGATCACTCCTTTCCCCGTGCTACGTTTCGCTGTCTGTCGCCTGGCACCTCGAGCTAAATTGTTATCGAAATTCCAAATTCAAATTCTGTTCCCATGTGTGCCCCGCGGCGGGACTCCTTTTAACGTTGTAATTGGTCCTTTGGTGATTTCGGTGCCCGCTTGATTACTGCAGTCCTTTGATGTGGCTTGATTGGTGGCGGCCACGGTTTGCGTTGCGCTCAAAGTGCGCCGTAATTCCGGCGAAGTTCGTTAAGTTGGCCTAGGTCAGGCGTCTGCATGTCTAGGTAATTATTTAACTCTGTATGAATATTAGATCATTTGTTATATAACTGGTTATAAAATACGTGTATTTCAAACCGGCTTTATCGTCATTGTTCCAATAACAACAGCTTCCTAGTATATACGGTATCATTCAACCTGCACTTGGCCAGCGTGATGGATGGTGGTCTTGAGACTCTTCTTGCGTGAGAAAGCCTAACAGCTTGATACAGCAGAAAATTGTTAGTGTATGATGATAAAGTACAATATAATTCCATTTTATGCAGGTATTATAAATAATCGATTTGTAATTCTCTTAAGAAAACGCAATTTATTTTCACAATAACACCTTCAATATAAATCAACACGTCCCTGGATTTCAAGACTACCGACACATTTGCTTTTGTGTAGTTACGTAAATAAATTTTTCCAAATTTTATAGCAATTAATTTCATAGTGACATCGAGTTATAGTCAATGAAGTAACAAACATTTTAAACTACTTTCAAAGTATGTGTGTTTTATGTGTTTATAGAGCGAGAAAAAATTAAAACCAAAAAAAGGGCTTATTTTAATATGTTTGGGAAAAAATTGGTATGCTTTTGGAGTGAATTGCTTGCAGTGTTTAATATGAAACATGGCCTTTATTTGTCTATTTTAAGATTGTACTTTACAAAATTGATAATACGCAGATTATAAATTAAAATTTTAATTCTTAACTGTAGTTTGAAAAGAAACAAAGGTCGCGAATCATGGACCCGTATCAAGACCTCAGGTACACCGAATAAAACAGTGGTTTTACCGGAACGAATGCTTTTAATCAGGTTTAATTTGGTTTAGTTCGCTATCACGTAAAGTTATGGCAACTTTGGAAAACGGAAAGATCTGCGGTAGCGGCAACTCCTACAGATTCAGTTCGGTATTTTCTCAATCGAACACGAGAATCATCAAATAAAAATGCGTCTTGCAAGGATTAAGTAATTAAATATTATATACTTTTAACGAAATCTTTAAATTTATAAATAGATTTCGTTTCTTGGTAGCATGTTCTAGATGCTAAAACGCTGACCTTTTTCAAGAAATACTTAAAGGAGTCTTATTTTTTCTTTTCTTTAATATTGTTTTAATTTTTTAAATGTACAAAAAAAATCTTGCAGTTATACGCGACAATGGCTGTTTATTCAAAATATATAAAGTACATAACACTGAAATTAAATAAGTTTATTTTTAATATATATTGAATACACGAGCGATGGAATTTGTTACATACTTTGTTTTCTAACATGAATGATACTGTTTTGAAACTTATTATTACACAGGTTAAGTATCAATGATTAACGAAAAAATTAGTGTCAATGTTAGTAAATAGCCAATTTGATTTTGACTGAACTTTGTATTGTTTATGCATTATCATTTAACTGTAACGTACAGAATATGTAACTATTTCATTTTTCATTCCATGTCGTTCTATTAAATGTGAAGTCAATAATATTTCTTCGTAAACACTTAGGATAAATTAAAAACAAAAAGATAATTAGCAAATTTTCCGTAACGATCTCTAATTGGAATTTGTAACAGGACTCTGTCGGGTTATTCCCCTATACCCTCCTTATTTCATTTAAAAATACGCCTATTATTTCCCATGGGGCGGAACGGGAAGGAAGGTCGCGAATTTCATAATATAATATTTACCGGTCGCAGAATATTGGATAATTAGATAGCGACGTGATTTGGTACGGGTAGGCTGAATTAATATCAATGTTCCTTGTTCGAAGCGTCTAGTGACGTCCCTGCTGGCGCCTATATCGGTGTTTGTACGGACTTTTCTTATAAAACTAGAATCAATGAATCGCTAAGTTGCCAGTACTAACTGTACAAGTATAGCTCTTGAAAATCTTTTTTGGTTGCTTACACTTGGAAAATCTAATGATCAGAGGATAACTAATATGGTCTGATGTTGATCGTAATTATTCTTAAGGACAGGACCAACGTGACACAGCCAATTTGTTAATAAATAACCATATATTTTCGAATCATCGATTGTTTAAATAGAAAGCAAAATTGTAAAGATATTTCTATTTCCCTCTTATTTTCTACGATGTAGCAAAAAGCGATGGCAGACATTTTGATGAAGACACATGCTTAATAATTAATTTCAATATTTATAATATGCAAAACATTTAAAAAGAAAAATGCTGTCGTCGTTGTATACAACAGAATAATTGATTTTCACAGTACATTTTTATTTTTTAAGTACTATAACCACGAAAAATGTGTTGAACCTTTGTAGTGGAAAACCATTGAAAATTATTAAGCATCTATAATAATAACAAGAAGTCGTCAATATATATTATGCTTAAATTAGTAATTCTATCGACATCGATAAAAATAACGCTCACCTCAATGACGGGCTAAGAAAATGAAGACAAATGCCTAAACGTCGCGCGTGGGGTTCCGGGGTTCGATCCCGGGTGCGGCGTGACAAACAATCTATGACATACATAATTTCCTGAGCTACTTTCGCAATTTTATCTTAGAGGGAACGTAAACTATAAGCTATGTCTGTTATATAAGTTTTCGGTAATTTATTAGAAATAGTTTCATACGTTTGTGTGTAAAATATTGTGATTGCAATCACCAAGGACGACAAATTCCACAGTTTCTTGTCACATTTCTCGGTAGTGGGCGTTAAGGGGTAACTCCGTGCACTGAAATATACAACTACTACAAATATTGATGCATGACATGATTTTTTAATTTTTTTTTAGTCATTATGATCATGCTTAGACTGTAGAAATTGAAATTTATTAAGTGCACATTTTTGATATATAGAAAAGTACATGATGATTAACTCTGTCGTATGCGGCAACATTTGTCCCAAAGTTCTACGTGCAAAAGAGACCGCGTGGTATTTTGATATTCAATACGAGACTGACTACAATGCTGTTGCATAGAAAATTTTTATGTGTTCCAATGATCAGAAACGTTTTGTTCAAATTTTCTGTTAAATTTTATGTTTTCATGAATCTCTTTTTCTGTCGGTTAAATTTTTCAATAAAAAGTACTTACAGTTTCTTTAGCAGATTTTCTTAGATTTATTTGAAATGAAGAATATAATTTTATAGAATTTAAGGAACTAATTTTGCATGGTACAATTAGTCGAATTTAATGCCTATAAACTGGATATAATGAGGTGTAAAATGAAAACTCTCTACGTGTTAATTATATAGAAGAACCACTCCAGCCGCGCCTGGCACAAAGCGACACCGACTGTACGGACCCACTAATCGCACGAAACAACTTCCACCAACTATTCATAGACCTATGTACTATTTAGACCGACCCGATAGTGTACCTGACGCTTGTCAAACAAGAAAAAACTACAATGACTTAATCTGTTTATTCAAGGTAACGACATTGTGAAATTTCATGACTAGATGAAACAAAAAAAAATATTGAATTATGGGAATCCACTAAATAATGCTAGAATCATTAGATTAGATGAATACGATTTGCAAATTTCCGCTTTTGTAATAGCAAATATTACGTCTAAATTATAATCTCATGATTAAACAATAAATATAATGAAACGGTATTTTTTTCAAGACGTTATGATTAAAAGAGGCATGGAATAAAGTTGACGTGTAAGTTATACGACAGCGACATTACGTATGAATCTTATCGATATAGTGACGTTTATGTAATTATTAAAAATCAAATTAGTTTCGTGGGCGCGGTAGAATGACGAAAGCAGGGGGCCGCATATGGCGGAGGACATGGGTAGAAGGCATATGTCTAGCAGTGAACTGACATAGACCATGATAATGATGAAATTATAGAAATCTGTCTCTTCTGGGCTCTATGGTGTTAGCTGAGAGTCAGCCGCTGTCCCTGTAACTTAGTTCGAATCAATTACAAAAGTTTGACTAGTTCCTCACGCGTTGATTGCATCGATTGTAAATCTTTTTATAGCGCACACGTGTTGGTAGTGGATTTTCTGCTTATTGTATCAATATTGTACGCAGTACATCTTTTACCGAATATAACAACAGTTGAAAGTAAATGATATCTACTATCAATAACATTATGTTACCCGACTAAATACAAAAGCTAACAAAAAATTTAATTTAATTTTTTTATTTAACGACACAAAAAGATTATGTTCCACTTTCCTAGTAATTTTCATTAGCTACAACGTCCTTAAATTGTAATAGAAGAGCTCGAATAAATAACAGAAACGGAAGCTAATTATAGCTTCATGCCACTTATAAGCGTTCAATGTATTGTTAAGTGTTGCGGCTGTCTATGGACGAAGGGATCACTTTCCATCAGGTGAACCGCTCGCACGTTTGCCTATTCTTTCTACACAAACAAAAATATGGTACTCGGCGTTGTTCCGCTAATTTTTCTACAACGCCCTCAAACCGAAATAAAGTGTTGAATAAATACAGAATAGTGTGTGCAGATTTATGGGTTGAAATTTTTCATACTTCTTTATCGGTTATCGGCTAACACTTGACCTCGATTTCACCAGATGTTAAGTAACAATTAGGCCTTAGATGGTAAACCGTATTCGCCGTGAATACTTCTGACTCTCATATTTATGACTGTCAGAAAACAGCAATTATGATGACAGATTGACATTAGTGGTGTTAAATACCATGCGAATTCGAAAAAGCCTATCGCTATCCAGACAACCACACCTGTGGCCCGGAAATCGAAACAGGGACCTCCGCGTTACGAGGCATGCGGCAAACCACTGCGCCACGAAAGCTGTCAAAAACTTAGACGATCTCAGGTACAAAAAAAATATTTGTAAAAAGAATATTAAAATTTTTTTAAAATAATATGTGTATACATTTTTGTTGTCATTTTGAATCTCACTATAAAATTTCTTTGATATACATTATGACTCGATCAGTGATATATATTACAGTTAACTGAACTAGATAAATTTATATAAATGTTGTTTAAAATCTACGCGCAGTAAAAAATTATGGTGAAATACTTTTAAAATTATTTCAAAAGTATTTTACCATAATTAATAAAAATGTTCAAGACTTACTATTTGCTAGAGTAGCTATCGCCCGTGTAGTGCGTCGACGCGCATCTGCAGCCTCGTAAATGTCAAAGCAATTATCCATAGTCATATCATTACATGTAATGACGCAGTTATTAGCGGCAATGCCGCGTGTAATATTAGTTAGGAAATAATTATTCTTTATGGGTAATAATCGTCATTTAGGGGTCCGTTCCTAAATCGATAGACGTTCGGTTACGTGTTGTGATAATTTAATAGAGCTGCTCCGAAGTGATATCTCGTCGGCCATCTTGTTTATTCTTGGTTGCGTCCTTCCGGTTGTCAAAAGCCATCGATTGAGTTTTTTTATATACGATCTGATTTATTATTAATGAATAGATTGAAATGAAATAAATATAAATGCAATATATGTAAATGGTTTATGAAGATAGTCATTAAGCGTTAATTAGGATATATATACAGCGCCGCTACACAAAAAAAAGTTGGTCCAGTTACTTATATTCACAAGCTATAGCGCCCTTCGAACGTTACACGACAATGTAAGATATATAGCAATAGCTGCGGAAAAACCTACCGCAAGAGCCAGACTTCAACTAAAATATCAAGACAATTATCGAAGTGATATAATTTAGTTGTACTTTTAGTACTATATTAATGATGAATCATATATGTTTCATGTTTCCTTACTTTATTGATTACTTCCGCAGCGTAATGGTTTATCGTTTGCTCTGTACCACGGAGCTTCCAGGTTTGATTCCAGGGCGGATGAATACTAGCGTTCTTTTGAACCCAGCTAGCTAGTACCTCTCTCAATGTAATTCTATTGCCATAACAGAGTTGCTGTGTTCCCTCAGACATACATGAAAGGCAGAATACTTTGCGCGAGCATGTTTCAATATTTAAGGCATCGTTATCACTTAATATTTTGTGATCCTAAGGACAGGTGTTAGGTTATGGCTAATTAAGAAATTACTTACAAAAATAGCAACATGAAAATTCAACACCACTGAAATTCAGTCGGCGCATCTGAAGAAAAATATAAATGAGGAAGAGAATCGTGTACAAAAAATACTGTTTCATGTCATACATGAGAGAAACTGGATCACAAACGTATCAAATATATTTTAATGTTCAAATTTGAAAGATCACGTAAATTTATCAAACAATGAAACCAAGATATTTAGAACCCTGATGTGAATCGGTAATATTTTTAATGATACAAATATACCAGATTCTTCTGTTTACTGTAAAACTTTTCCTTGTTTGTTGACTTTAACATAATATTGTGATTATTGACGCAAGGTCTCTAAGAAAACGTTTCTCCATAAAAATTGTATCTTTTAGTCTCTTATCTGTGCAAGAAATTTCTTTATCACTATCGCTAATAATAGACTAAAGCAGATTGAATGCTACGAATTGTAAATTTTAAATTAAGAACATCGCGGAACCGTTTACCGGATGACGGTAAACGAAACGGATCGGCTGAGCCAGAAAGCACCGAGAGGAACGGCACGCCGGGCGTCGATCATTATCCGTGGATGTCCTGCAACGAATGACATTCATTATTTTTTAAGAACCTCATAAAACAACATTACGAGCGGACCACTATACTTACACACTGTTCCATCCCAATTATTGGCCATAACTGGCGGTTCGATACCCGCCGATAATTACAACTGTTCAGTTCAAACACAGTGTTGGACGTAAATTACTTTGACGGTCCATCTCGTTCTGGCGCTGCTTTTAATTGGCCTTATTGTCGCTGGTGCCGAATTAAGAACAATACGAGGGACCAGGCTCTATGCTTTTATTGCACATTGACTTCTGTCAAAATCCAGATTTATTTTTGTATCACCCGTAACTAGTGGAGAAAGAGTTTAGTCACATTGATACAAGATTTAAATTTTCTCGTGCTTTTTTTTATTACGATGGTTTTTGCAATATTTAATTGGCTTCCATCGAGAATCGAAAGGTGGACTTGCTAATTTTGTAATAGAGATTCAACGTCTTCATCATCAGATAGTTTTGTATTTTGATAATAAAGTTATTCTATGATAATTGTGACTTCAGAACTCTTGTCACTAAGTCTTCCTGTGACTAACAGTACTATAAAGTACATAAAAAGACGGAAGATAAATAATTAAAATTAAATGAAATAAAATCCGTGAATTTTATCTACACGCCATGCATTTCGATAATGTATAATTAAAACACCCAAATAAATTCAGAACGGAAAAAAAAATTACCAGAATATATTTTTACAGTTTTATATAACTTAAAAGTTGTGTGAAAAAAATGTGTTCCATTTTTAAAGTTATAGAGTTATTTAAATAAAACTTTCGGCTCATATGGATAGTTCGACAGCAGCGCCACCTGCGCTCGCGGCGCGCACCCGCTCATTAGGTCGTGGCGCGTGATTGTCATTTGGCCCCGCCCACCTTCCCGCTTAGACAATTATTATAATTCGTATCATTACCGTAGCGAGCGCCAACGAGTGCGGTCGACGGAATGTGGAGATTATCTCGAAGCTCACGATTTTATTTTTTTGTCGGTTACTTTAATAAGGTTGTTACTAGGATGCTCGTTTCGATTCCTGCGCTGCGTCAATTTGCTTACTCCATTTTACACAGATCCCCACATAGCGGGAGTACATACATTGACAAAGTCTTTTCTCGCGTATTTAAGATCGATTTTCGGTTATACGTATAGATTCGCTGGAAATATTTTATAATGATATTGATTAAAGTACTCTAGGTAAGCAAGCTTCACCATCTACGTTCTTATTGTCACTTAAAATCATCGAAAATTGAGGTCCAGTGTAAGCCAATTCCTGTCCGTTTTTACCTGAAGCTTCTCGTTTCTATCTTATTGTTTAAGAAATACTTCTCTCTTTTCTATACTCTTTGTCTTTATAGCCACGTGCAAATCAAATTTGCTAACGGAAATGAAGTCACTTAACAATCACACATCAGATAACAGTTACTTTGTTCCATCAGTGGACGGCAAATTGTATCTTAACGTTGTTGTAATGAAGTTAAAAATTATTTGTCACTGAAATCTTACAATCAAAGTGAAGAAAATTGTCCCCATTTGTCGCAACGGTAGGCGTGTAGTTTCATTTTAAAATGTATCACGACAAAGTTAAAATGCTTTTGAATTCTATTTTAAGTGTATGACTATAGAAATCATTTTTGATTCGACACGTTCGTCGGTGTGACCAGAGGCGAGAGGGAGGTAAGTGGCCGGAGCAATTTGGCCGATCGCCATTAGACAAAGTCCGAGAGAACGTATGGCGGCGGTACATGTCATTATGTAGTTCACGGAGCGTGAATATAAAATTGTGCTTGTGCAATGTAATGGGCTGCTGGTGCTTTGTTCTTTTGTGTCGGTGGCTTTCGTGAGGTGTCATTGAGAGATGGGTCAGGGTGACGCTTTATGAGCGCCGAGAGATCATTGCTGATCGGAATGCAACATTAGATTGTTTGCGTTTGCATTTGATTGCGTCTCTTGCGTCGTGGTCTATCGCTTTCTTTCTTAACATGAGAGTTACAAACAAGGAGTATCTGAGTAAAACACCAACACATATACATTAGCACTAGAGTCTGGATAGACATAGGATTTTTTAATTACGTATGGCTACCTACCAACCTCAAACCTCACCTTAAAAACAGGTGAAATTGAAAACAAGTATATTGTTAAAAAATTATTTGCGTGCGAAAATTCCCAGCACCCTAATACCACTTCCACCATCCAGACTCACCTACTCCCGTGGCCCGATAATCGATGTAGGGTTCTCCGTGTTACAAAGTAAACGCGTAAGTAATGTATAACAGTTTTAAATATTGGTGCAGTGTTAACATGTTCTATAAATCATAGTTCGAAATTTAAATGTTAATACTTTGTGTTGTTCTTATTTTAATATAAAGTTTTATCTATCACAGCAGAACTAGACATGGTGTTTCATGTTACCTCGAAATTATGATTTTTATTGTATAAAATGTATGAATATTTTTGATATACTTTTGTACTTTAATGATACGGAACATTTACCAGTTGAAATCTGTCGACTGCAGCAACGAGTTAAGATCATTTTTAATGGTGTAATTACGATTATTTCTGCCACCATTTAGTAACGTAGTAATATAACTGTTCTCCGGCTACATTTTCTTTTATTTCCTGGTGACACGTATATAGTACTGGGAGTACCCATAGTAATACACTTTGTATTTCAAAACTTGGACGTTCCATAAATATTAAGTATAACGCCTGTTTCTGTTAATGTCAAAAGTCTAGCTGCATTAAATTGATTTAAATTCAAAATGCCAAACGTTGAACAGAGGGAGGGTAGGTACTGATATCCGTGTATCGATACAGTGACATGCCATTAGCTGGAAACCAATCGTTTGGAAATTGCTTTGACATTTGCCGAATGCAACGCAACCGGCTACGCCCCCCTTCATACAACACCGCTGACGGACTGTCGATTGAAAATCTAATTCCATTACAAATCTAACCATTACCCACAATTCTCTTATACAGAATACCTACAGCTAGCAACACTAATAAAATTTATATCTTTTTAAATTACATCAATCCTGTTCGAAAATGTTTCTTTTTTATCTCTAATTATTTTAATGTTATAATTAAAGATTATGTCAATCCAATTAATGGTTTTATCAGCAACAGCATATTACATAATCTATTGTTATGTTAGTACTTTGTGGAGAAGTATTCCATTTTTAAGGTAAAAAGAACATTTACGCCACGTATATGTAGTTTTTCGATAATTAATAGCTTTTATCTATCTTTAGCAATAGATTTTATCTGCAAATTGTAGATATTTTGATAATGGTAGAATTTTAAATGTAGAAAGAATATATTTTTTTGAATGTTCCCCCGTGTTTTTAATTTTTGATAATAATTTAAACGAAAACACAATTCTTTCATATAAATCTCCAGAAACACTGTCTTCACTTTTAATATTCTTTAGAAATCCCTCCTAAATTATCCACAAAGTCAAAATAGCGACTAAAATAACTATTAACACATAAATTTTTTCTGTATTTATCTTGCATG
>DWQX01000411.1:0-44266 GCA_018245475.1 Pharmacophagus antenor | reverse complement strand
ATATATATATATATGTACATATAATGACAATTCTGTAATTTAAATATAATGTTTATGAATCACTAAAGATAAAAGAACCTCCGGTATTACAACAATACATTACGTGGCGGTCGATTTACTCATAAAGTTTTCTGCTCCATTACGTCTTTGTGATAGTAATCGACAACATCATAAAAACTTAGAACTAACCTTTAAATCAATGAACGATAGAAAATGAAATAGAGTAACATTTAAACATTTTAGTTTACATTTTGATACAGGATTGAGCTCACCAATTTACTTTAGCAGGAACAATAAGTCTGGAAGTCCTATGGTGAGGCCTATTGCCTGCAGTGTGTGTCTATCGGCTAATGATCCTGATGATGACCTTCAATTTGAGGATCAGCTATACCATAGTTGTTTACGTTTCAGCACCACTTAATATTAACTATCAGAGTGATAGGTCCGAGTTATGGGAATTAAAACTAAAGTCCAAGCCGGCCTGTACCAATAGATAGAATAAATTAGTATTAAAGCTTTAATAACTAACCCGTCTGAATGATACGAATCAGTTCTCGTTCCGAAAATATTAATATTTTCAAGTAGATAATATTAAATTATTTCATGTGTATTGGAGTTCATTCGCTCCCGATGACTTTTAGAGAGCCAATTATCATTCAGAGATTGCTAAGAGTATCATTTAATATACAATACAATATTACAACTTATCATAAATATTTATGTTAAGTACATTTTAGTACAAAGAATTGTTATTCTAAAAATGTATTAGATTTTTAATAATATCAAATATAAATCTTTTGTAAATTACAACTTTTAGAATATTAAAATTGTGAAAGTTTTTATTTACGTGTCTTGTAGACACCATTTAAAAGTAAAAAAGCGGATCTCAACACAATCAGCGCTAATGGGGCGAGTTGTTTGTTTATTCTTACAACGCACAACCACAAACGCTTCCCGTAATACGACTTATATTAAAAGCGTAAATGCTATGAATTGTTATTCTTAGTAAACCATTACAAAAACAGAAATTTTAATCCTCTTTCTCATATATTATATCTATAACAGGCTAATATTTTAGTTCAATTTCACTTTATATTAATAGATTCATTTGATGGATTAAGGCCCTGGATTATCAATATGGTGGTGGTAGGTATGCCGAAAACAAAAATTCCTACCTTCCGCCACCTAATAGGCACGTTGATTAATGGCTATGCACGAATGCATATAAAAGATAATTTAAAAGTTACAAAATTAAATGATACGGCCATCTTATTGAGTTGTTGCCAAAAAAAAATTAATACTGAATCTGAAGGCTTCGTGTTTATCAAGAAACTTTGAAACATAATAATTCGACTATTATTTCTATCCTATTAATCGTCGTGATACATTAGTTACTTAGCAATATAGATTGATTCGAATACAATTAGTTTATATACTGTAATATCCTAGTTAAAACCCGCCTAGTTAAAATTCTACCATAACTCAAAATTTTTATTTTATATTATCTTAAAATCACAAGCGCAATTTGACGCTAACTTCCAATATAAAATTCGTCTCATTTAATCACTTCGTGGAAAAAAGAATATTCTAGCCAAAGCGCCTATCACAGTCTTGTTTTCTCACTATTATTTTCCTCTAACCGAACACGACTGAGCATGGGGTCAATACATATTATAATATGCTATATAATACAGTATATCAATTAATTAATATTCATATCACAAACGATATACCTCTCAACAAAAATGGCAAGACACGAACAACCTTTGCTGTATCCGTTTTACTATGAAGGTACGACACCGATGACTTATTCATTACTTTAACATTAAACTACGTCTATTTTCAATTTCGTAACAACTTTAAAAATTGCGAAGATTTTAGTCATATTCATATTAAATTTTCGTACACTCGAAGTGATATGAATTAGGATAATTATCTATTACATTTAAGAAAATATCTAACAGTTAAGGGTACAGTTTGACAAAATTCCTAATAAAAGGAAAGATAAACATTTTTGTACATTATATAAATTGTCTTGTAACATAGAGGTCCGATCTCGGGTCACATTAATGATGGAGTTTAGATAACGGTAAGGTTTTTAAATTAGCTTAGATACGAAATTCTTATTTTGTAGCTTTAACAAGATTGCTGTATTCTGGCTGTCAATGTATGCACCGATAATTATATTGATCGATCCAATAGTTGCACGTTGGTGTAATGGTAGCAACACTGCCACCACATCAGGCACCGCGGGTTCGATTACCGCTCAGAACAAACATTTATGTGGTGAATATTTATGTTTGTTCTGCATCTGGTTGTTTATTTATATTCAAGCATTTATTTAAAAATATCTACGTATGTATATCGGTCTCTGATAACCCATACTACAGGTGCTGCTTAGCTACCTATCTTAGGACCAGAGTGCTATATGTAAAATTTCCTAAATATTTATTTATTCATATTTTTAATAGTTTGATATTATGAAACAATTTAAAAGATCCACTTATTACATATACAGTATTATAAACTTTATGAAGTACACAAGTAGTAAAAATAATAATTAATTATTTTTATGTAAAACATTTGTTATTACACATACAAGTACCATCAAACAACAGCCTCTGGCGTATTATAAAATCCAGCTAAATGCTAATTTGCATTGAGAAAGCTCTATATGAATTTAACACGCGCTTGAGCTTAATACCCTCGTAGCAATCTGAATATGATCCCTTTTAATATTTATGAGCTTTGCCGCGTTAGGAGGATGCCTATCAACTATATGAACTAATGTATTACATAAAAACATCTTATTCAGAAGCAATAGCATATAATCGAATCTTAATTAAATTTGTGATTAGAAATGAAGCTTTGATCTAATAAAATAAAGATCATGAGACGATCATATTCATAATCAACAGTCGAAGTACTTGGGTGTCAAACATGTATGATGATCTATTTATTTATTAGTTCGTAAAATGTGATGACGTCACCGGTGTCCTCTCAATAAATAGTGAACAAACAATAGCAACATTGAAATCATAACTTGAAAATAGTTATTTAACTATCATAAATGTAATATGTTAATATGAAAATGAATAGTAGATTTTGATGAATTACAGCTGGGAGTACTATCTATTAAGATATTGATATTCAAAAAAATCTAGAGCGAAATAGTATGTAATAATCTAAGTTAAA
This sequence comes from Pharmacophagus antenor, assembly GCA_018245475.1. Lineage (NCBI taxonomy): Eukaryota > Metazoa > Arthropoda > Insecta > Lepidoptera > Papilionidae > Pharmacophagus > Pharmacophagus antenor. The sequence goes on along the minus strand of DWQX01000411.1, from coordinate 41,071 downwards.
CAATTTGAAAGTTAAACCGATATAATAAAATACATACCCAAGATACCTCCCTTGTTGGTCGAAGGTAACATCTTTCTAGCGTTGTTAATATATAAAGAGTGTACTCAATGCATTACTACTTCCTGGTCTCGTACAAAAAGGTGAAATAGTTCGACATGTCAAATAATTCTTGACAAATTGTCACGTTCATTTAGTGATAATTAATTTATGATAAAAAAATTACAAAAAAGATGTACAAAAATCAATATCATTTCTTTTTTATTCTTATTTCACTCCTCCTTGATATTATTCTTCCGGTATTTTATTAACAAGGGTATTTATCCGTTACTTTCTTATTTATATTAATTATTCTCTAATCGTATCTTTAGTTATTACATTTATATTATTGTAATACGTTAATTTATATTCTATGTGACAGATAACTCGGCTTAAGTTCCTGGTAATGCTACGACATCTTTGTCCACTCCACCAAAAATATAATAAATAATAAAAATTATCAACGTATTTCCCAGTATAGGAAGCAAACAATTTTCTAGAAAGTAAAATACACTTGTTGCAATAAAGTTATAAACTTAAAAAAATATCTAGGACCAGGAGAGCACAGTTCGGTAGCCCACGGTAGAATGGCAACTTGATTGTAAGAAATATCGAATGTGCTAAGTTGGTACCTTAACCTATTTTTATTCTTTTTAATTTAGTACATTAATTGTTCACTTATTTATATTTAATGAAAACTAGTGCTATAAATGAAATCAGTAAACTTTATTATTTATAACAGTTTGAATACATTATTTTATAATATTACACTTTTATATTATTGATCGTGTCTACAATATCAGACACCTTATAAACATCGTGCCATATAATCTAGGAGCTATAGTTATGAGGGCGACGTGATGCGGTTAACTTTACCCGGTATCACGCTAACGATGTGATAAGGTAAGTGAATCTAATTATAATTACGGAACGTGACACGAGTAGGAAATTAATTAAGTAGATATGGCAGCTTAGAAGATGAAATAGAAGAGAAAAAATATTATTGATATGATTTCAATTACTTATTAAAGTCTCAAGTCTTTTGGATCAACAATAAAGAGGTTAATAGGCCTTAGTATCATGTTATTGTCATATTGTGAAATTTAAGACTGTATCATAGATTAATACTAATATATAATTAACCATAATGTATGAGTTGCGTTATTCTTCTAAGCATGTCATGATAATGATGTTCCGATATTAAGAACGTACAATGAAAAATTAAAACTTCCTTTAATGGTGACTGTAAAACAAACAAGGATAAATTGAAATGAAATGTTTTCAAAATTTTAAATACAGGGAGGTGAAATTTATGTCGTATTTGCATACGACGATTCCGAACATGGCGGCGTTGTTTTTCAGAGAGAACCGCTGGTGAATACCGAAGGGAATTGTTGACAAACACGTCGTACGCACCGCGAATATCTTTTTCTTTTATTTCGAACTCTTTATTCGAACAAACGAAAATTTATGATTTTAAAGCACGAATCTATCAGTATTTAGTATGTTTTGTTTAAATTCACATTTCTCCCAAACTTTTACCATACCTAATGCAATAGACAAGATTAATAATTTCATTATTATTCCGACTTCTGTCCGCAAGAAACCAAGCATATCGTGTCATAATATTACAAAAAGAGTTTTGTTAATGACGGGGCCGTTTTAAAATTTTAATTGCAATAGTGTATTATATATTATCATTTACCGATTGACGCTCTTTACTGCCGATAGGGATTCACATTTCCAAATAAATCATTACCCACACCCAGCGACTCCCTATGACTTTCACCAAACCGTCGATCCATCTTATGGACCTAGGATTTCTTTTTCCAACACACGGCCACCCTCGATGTCCTTGCCACCGCAACAGTTTTCAGTTCTTCGACAAATGTTCCCTGCCTATTGTTACTTAAGTTTAGCAACAGAGTCGCAATTAGCAAATCGTAACTTACGAGTAGTGCCAAAACTTTACTACAAAGAATATTACATGTTAGAACTAGACTATTTCATGTTAGAAAAGATCTAAAAAAGACAAGTGTTTAACAAAACAATTTTACTTGGTTTATTAAGCCAAGAAAAATTATCAGTCGAAGTTTCTTTATTTCTTCAAGTATATAGGTTTTAAATGCATCAACGAAGGCTAGCGTTAACTACCACTTAAATTATGTTGCGAGTGCTTAACTTAGCAAAACTTGTAATTACCGAACTTAAAGCATAACCAGGAACCCTTAGTACAAGTTTGTTAAATTATTTCAACGTTTTGCTTTTTTTCAAATGCTAAATTCTTTCTCACCAGATAAAATTTTTATATAAATCCTAATATTTATTTTTAGAATAATTTCGTTTTAAAGCTTTTATACCAAAAACAGACATAATCAGACACTTGCAATCATAATTATTATGAATATTAGTATGAAGAATATTCTCGTAGATTAGTTTAATAAAACTAATGAGATTCTACCAACGCAGAAAAGTCACATTAATGGTATCCATCTTTAAAATCTTGCGGGCTTTAGTTATAATTGTAAACTATGTTGAATTTATATTAAGGATAAATATCCCACTATCACTCTCAATACGTAATAATTTGATGTTAAATCTGTCCTCAAATTTCTCACACATCATTTACATGTAAGGGGCTTACACATTGACCAAATTTTGGTTCTGAATCGGATATGAGAATGGTACAATAATTTCATTATTACATTACGTAATACACAATTTAATTTCACTGTATTTCCTTATGATAAACACAATCAAAAGAAATAAGTTTATAAACTCTGCTGGCTTAGCAATTCTATCAGCAAAAGAGTGAAAACGTTCATATCTATAATAATATTTTATTCCACGAATTTTAATACAATTAAAAAGTAAAGCTATTTCTTTAGCAACTTAGCATTTTTAGGTTTACGACAACCCTCGTCAACTGTCGAGCCATCCATACGGAAAACGTTTCACTTTTTTTTATTTTTAAACAGAAACTTTAAGGTTACTCTTCCATAAAAATTTGTAACTTATTTCCGGTATATTTCGTCACCGTGTACCTTCATAAAGATAATTACAACATTGGAATAAAAATAATGTAGACTATAAGATTGCTATCTTAATTAGTAATGCTCCAACTATACTTTTGCTTTTATCTAAAGAAACCGCGAAATACAATGCCTTAAGATATTTATTAAATTATAATTATAGATTAATAATGAAACTTCTAATAATGAAATCTTATTTAATTATGATATCATATAAATTATTGGCCAGTAGCTTTGTTGAAGTTATATATTTAAAATAAACCTTTAATCAAAAACTTCTGCCAATGTTATTGATTATAAATAAATGAACAAACGCGTAACGGACTCGCACCGCAAAAGGTTTCAGGTACCATAAACGCCTGTAAAATTATGTTTCTTGTGAGTATTATTTTATTATTATTATTTGTAGCAGTAATTGCAATAGATATACACAATCTGTAAAAATTTCAACCTATCATGGTTCATGAGATAGAGCCCACTGACAGACAGACGGACGACGAATTCTCAGTAATAGGGTTCCAATTATCACCCTTTAGGTATGGAATCCTTAATACTAGCACTGTATTGAAAAGAAAAACACTACGATATAAGTAAAATGTCTAACTTCTTATAGGATTCCCCGTTAAAAGCAGATGCATAAGGATTACTTTTTTAAAACATGGATTTTCCTGTCCCCGTTGATTATATCCCAGCTAGTAGTTAATGTTTATTTCTAACGTACTGTTATAAATGGTAATCGTGTAACGCGCTGAAGACAGACATCCACCTAAAGAAGTCCACGTTAAATTGAAACGTCAGTTACATATACAGTTAGTGCCATTCACGTGTCAATGAAGTTGATGCTGCTGCTATTTACAATTATACTAGCTTCGAGGAACTGGCAAATCATCATGAAATATAATATAATACATTACGTACAAAACACTTAAAAGATTTAAAAAAAAATCTAATCATTAAATTTTGTAAACAGTAAACACTTGCAACATCCGCAGTTTCATCTGAATGTAATATTATAAATAATAAATATACTATTATTTATTAGTTTACAATCGTATGTTCTCTTTCTTTATTTCTAATGAAAAGCATTGAATTCATATCAGCAAATACTAATTAATAACTTTTGAATTATAACTAGACTTAAATATCATATTATACATGTTTAATATCTACCTATAAATATATATATATATGAAACAATCCTGACTGATATATCAACGCACATCTTGAGTCGCTGCTGCTCCTAGAGACATGTAATTTGTGATGTTGGTATCCATTAAGGGATCAACTTCTAAGGAGGCAAAAGGAAGGGTGGTGTTGAAAATTCAATGAATCTTATTTCTCTCAATCGATATACATACATGATATGATATACATATTGGACAGAATTATTCTTAATATGAAATAAAAAAAATTACCATCAAAAAAGAGGGCCACGTGACGACCAGTACAAAATAAATACGTTACTAGACATATATGTTGTAAGCAAGGATAATTTAAGACAAAAATTTTATGTTTTAAGAAAAGTTGCTTAAATAGATGAACATATTTAACAATACATAAATATATAACATTGTGAAATTATAATATAGGTGATGAAACTAAAAATGCGGCAGCAAATCATGAAGTGGTAAAACAATAGTTTTTTTTTTAAATTGTTGTTATTTAGGATACAAGTAGGTATATATTAAAGCAAACCCCGAGACATTTTATTGACGCGAAAAAGCAAAGGGCACAAAAATAAAACGCAACAACTATAATCTAACAAGGCACATTCGTAAGCCCGACACGTTAACACGAAGTCGTTGAAACAAATAAGAAACGGTGAACGCCGCTGAGCTCATTCAAGCGCGATGTAAAGTTGTTTAGATAATTTCGTACTTTGAACAAGTTATGTATGGAACTTTATATTATCATTCATATGCACGACACGCTTTCACAAAGTGAACTTTTTTTTAAATAAATCGATGAAGGAAATTAGAACCGAGTTCTTGAATATAGGAAAATACGCAAACAATTGGTTTATGAAATAAGGATTGTGATTTAATGACTATTGTAATCTAGAATCCGTAGGAAATACGAGTACATATAATATAAGAAGATAGTTACCGATTGATCATACTGCACCGACCCATAATGAATGCGATAAGGTAAAGTAAAGATGAATGATGAGTTGTCAATATATTCATTCTTTGTGATTGATCCGACAAGTTCCAAATATTAATTTCATAATCAAAATGCGTATTTATAAGGGTATAATTACATATAAAGTTGATTTCGCGAGATGTTATCAAAATCACATTCACATATGTTCTTAACCATTTAAATTGATATGCGATGCTAAATTAAGTTTAAAATGTAAATAAACAACGAATATTATACTTAAAGGAAAACTAAATCAAAAATATGACGCAAATTATAATCATAAATTTATTTTTGTCGCATACGGTACATTTATCCTTTATAACATATCATAAAATTACAACGTAATGACCAAACTCATTTTGAATTCACTGCGCTGGTACAACAATAATGTCATGTACGAAATAAATCTCTTTTTATTTAAAGTAAACAATTACTTAGTGGCGTAATTTTTTCCTTTTCCATTTAAAAAACGAGAAAGAACATTACGATTTATGTATTTTTAAGTTTGAGGATAATTTTTATACGAAACGTTTTGCGCTTGACTAAACGTCAAAATAACATTGCTCATAATATTAGCTATCCGCTTGGGAGTACTAAATGAATGTAATTTGTTAGACCGACCCCCGATGAATTAATCCTAACACATTACTTGATTAAACAAGCTGTACGTTTTTCTATTGTATTCCAATAATTACTCCCATGCTTTCACATCTAAACGACGTTTACTGGGAAGAACTTGTAACACATTTTAAACCTTGATACAATAGCTAGATATCGTCTATATAATCACGACAATCGTCTGCCTCCGTGACGTAGTGGTTTAGCCGCATCCTTGTAACGCGGAGATCCCGAGTTCGATTCCCGGGCCACAAGAGTAGTGGATTCAGGATGGTTGTAGGGTTTTTCAAAGCCTCCTGGCTAGCTGCCACCCTCAATTTCGATCTGCCGCCACAACAGCATTGCTGTGTTCCGGCAGCCAAACGTGTGAGAGCCAGATGTATTCTGGACGAACATGCTTCACCATCTACAGGCTCATCGGTACTATCCATTACTCGTCGTCGCCTGCTTACTTCTTTGGTCGTAGTTATTTTTTTTTTAATTAAAATAACTCCCTTCTAGAAATACTATGTACACCAATTTTCGACTCTATAGAGATAAAATTTTCTAGAGAATAAAATTTTTATCTAAAATTTCAATACTCCCCTTCCCCTTAGTGGTGAAATTTTACGAAAATGCTTTCTAGGTGGTAATCAAAAAGAACACTCTCCAATTTTTATGTCTGCAGGACCAGCGGTTTAAGTTGTGTATTGGTCAGGTCAGTCAGTAATTCATTAAATTTTGAATTTTGTCTGTAATGCTGATCCGAAAAATTCTAGCTGAGCTAGTTCAGCTATTATAGATTGTATATGTACATACAAAAAAATTCACTCTGGGTACATACCAATAATCACTCGCTTAATAAGTGCAAATTACACGACGGTCTTACTGGTGGTTATAAGAGTTACTTATATACATGCATTGTAGCCAATATAGTTTTTTCAAGAAAATATTTAAAGATTTTTTTATTATCGATTATGGAATAACACTTGCTCAGATTTCACCCTGTGTTAAATGGCAATGAAGCCGTATATTGAAAAGTGCGTTCGTCCAGAATGCTTCTAGATGTCATATCTAGCACTATCTGGACACGGTAATGCTGTTATGGTAGCAGATTTATATTGAGGGTCTGTAGCTAGACAAGCTGGTACGATAAACCCTACCACCATCTAGACTGCAGTACATATATGACTCATGAATCGAACCCAGTCAATCAGTAAACCACTGCGCCACGGAGGCAGCCAAATAATCATAGTGTGGCCAAGGTAGCTTTTTACAGACAACATTAAAGTAAACTGTGTAGTGGTACTATTTGTATATTACTTTTAAACATAAAAGCGACTTTAATAAAGCAATTTTATTACGGTCAAAGTGATAGTTTGTAAAGCTTATTATTCTAACAGTAATGAACGATAATTCATGGAATGGATTTAATTTCGTAAATAAAATTCTGTACACTTTTCTTAATAAATATGTAGTGATTCATGAAATATAATATTTTTATCTTTTTATGAAAAAGTTTTAGAGTAATTACTCATAACTTCAGGGAAAAGGTACTATGTAAGCGTTGAAAAAATTTCACTTTAGGTCAGTAGGACGACACACATTTTCAAGGCGATAAAGAAGTATAGTTTCAAAATAATTTCATCGATTTGTTGCAACATATAGTTTTCATAACATAAAATTATTCGAGTTAATTTTATATACATTTGCATACGTTTTTTCTATAAAATAAAAATATGATATCATATTTACCTAACTGTTAAAGTTACAATTTATTCTTACGTTTAATGTTTATTATCAAGTCATTGTGCTTATCATTGCGATATAAGATTCTACTTTTCATTGACCAAGTAATTTCACTACCACGTCCCCTTACAATCGAATACAATTGACAATATTAAAGGAACTTATTATGATAGACCCCAAATATCTCATAAATTCCTAATTTAAAATATATAAATAATTAAACAAAGCTAATATTCTGGTTTACCCGCTTGCCTTATATAGCGGAGATCCCGGGCTCGATTTCAGGGGGACAGAAGTAGTGGGGTTGGATGGTGATAGGAGTTTTCGTTCCCGTCTTGTTTGATACACCACACTTGATGGCAATCTGCCGCCACAACAGAATTGCTGTGTTCCGGCACTCAGATGTGAGAGTCAGAAGTATTCACGGCAAACACGCTTCCCAATCTACGACTTCATTGTCACTTAACACCCGATAAACTCGAGATCAACTGTTAGCCTATAACCTTTAGAAAAAAACGAAAATTTGTACTACGTTATAACCTGCAGGATAATTTTTTACGTCAGAACCAGATACAGTATAATAATGATATTATAGTAAATGTAATCTTTACAATTATTTCTGATATTAGATCCAATCGTTAAAATAATTTCTATAATAAATTTCTAAATTTATAATTATTTTATTTATGCTCAAAAAGGGTATTAAAAGGACAATATTATATATTTTATTCCTTACGGCCTATGAGTCAGAATGCTTTATAATCACATTAACTAGGAACCATTAAATGTCCCGGAAATTTACGGTCAACTTTGATCTATTAAGTTTGCCATTAATCTTATGTACAGATCCATAAAAATAACAATTATTTACATATTTTAGGTCTTTCTACGTATTTACGTCAAGAAGGCTTCAGCTTGATTGGTCCATACTAATGATAACGCATCTGTGGCAAATACAGATCTTATCGCATATTCGCTATGTGATATAGGGTTTTGGAATATAAAGTCAAGTGGCGTGCATTTAATGTTTAGGGAATATGAATTATTTAACATCGTATTATTTTGTAACACACTGTGGTAAAAAACTGTCTAACGAAACTATTCACCAAAACATTTGAACCGATTGCAACAAGACTGTCTAACTTATCAAATAGCCTTGAGCTCTTCAAAAGAACTTGGAAGAGAAGTGGACAGATAGATATCTCCCCAGGAAACAGAAATTATATCTTGATAATCATAATTACATATTTTGGATATTAGCTTATTTGTATATTTGGCTACCGGAACACAAAAATGCTTTTATGACAGCTTATTGACATTGAGGGTGGTAGCCAGACGGGTTCGGAAAGGGATTTTTTAGTCACTATCCAAACTATAACTCGTGTATCAGTAGTACCCAGGAATGATACTTGGGACCTCCGTGTCATAAGAGAAACGGAAAACGATTGAACTATGTTAAGTTATTTCTAAAACAAACAAAAATCTAAATTAATTTATTTAAATAAAGCTACGATGTAGGAATTTTTGTCGTAAAGTTTAAGAACAACTCGCCCATTCCCATCTTTTCATTGCTTCCAATTTTTTACAATTTTTTTTCTGGTCTAAAGAAAATTGGAATTATTTATACACACAATTTCAACAACCTAAAGTGTTTGCTATGCAGGATCCACCTTATCTAATACCCTCTTAAAGGTGCTTCTACTGCGGCGTGCCCATCGATACCCCCTCATGTCATCGAGATAACCCGATACACTCATTAAATACGTATTTTATGGGAGGACACTGTCCGTAGAAAACGTTTGTGTAATGAAATTAGCAATGTATTTCGGGTAATGGGAATAGATAGTTCTGTTCACGTCTTTCTATTGCTACTCATGTGGTATCCGAGTAACAATTATCACTATGGTTTCTAAACAGTTAGGTGTTTTGACTACATTGATATAATGCTACGATCCATGAAAAAGACACATTATTTAACAGTTTTGGTATTATTAACAGTATATATCACGGATATTTAATATAGTTATAAGATTTAATTTTCATTGTAGCGAATTGTATAAAAATTTGGTTATTATTATTATTTTTTAATTTATTTAATTGAGATAAAATTATTTAAAATGGAAAATTATCAGGACACATTTCAATTATGAACTTTTTTTAATATTCGATGGTATCAATTTACAATCATGTTAAAACATGAAATTTAATTATTCAGTTATATTAAAAAAAACATATCTGATTTATTTTCTCAGTCTGTGAAACGAATTGTTAATTTAATAGAACAAGTCTAAACATTATAATATAATTTATATAGACAGTTTAAGTTAAAGTTTAAATAATATTTTCTTGATATTTTAAAAGCACGATAAAAAAAAACCTCTTCACGTGCTGAAACTTTATTACATGACGGACGCACGTGACTATTTTTTTTTGTAAGAAAAACCTTGTCTCATTTAACCTCCGTCAAATTATATTTTGATTATGATTAGAGTGGAAATACGTCTTGTGAATGTTGATAAGCCATCTATGCGTGTGGTCCCCGTATTTTATCATTGTTTTGCGTGACATTCCAATTAAGTTGTCCTTACGGCATAAGTATGCCTTTGTAATATCCGACCCAATTTACGTGCCCGCAGCATCGCTCTATATCTGGCGTGAGTACAGATTATTATTTCTTGCAAATTTTAAACATTTCATTGAATTATTTAATACATAAACAAATTCAGTGATGTAATATTTTCGCGTCTATAAATCAATTTTCATCCTAATGGTTTCTTTCCTTTTTTTATTTTAGAAGCATTTCTAGAATTAATGTTGAACCAGTCGTGTGTCTCTAAGGCAAGCCACTTAAATCATACATCTACACGCTTCACTGTCTACGGCCTCGTTGTCACTCAACATCAAGTGAAATCGAGGCCAAGTACATCAAGTATATACCACTTATAATCTATTAATTTTAGCATACAATATTGTTTGAGTTGGGTATACTAGGCTATCCAGTTGTACTGCGACTGTGAAGCAAATATGTTCTCAATTTTAGCAAAACAAAAAAACTGAAAAAGTGATGTAATAAATATAAATAATTAATCCTCTATGTCTCAAATTTTTGTGAAAAAAGGGGGAATAAAAGTCAGCTATTATAAACTTATTTATACAAAAACAAATCCGTTCAAACAATGTTCTTGCAATATATGCACTGTGTGGCTTTCCTGTAACAACGGCCCATATTTTTTTTCTTACATTACACTACATAAAATGTTGATAAATTATAATACGAGTATGAGACACTGGCCTATAGAGTGTTAAATTACACCAACTAAAATTATTAACCAACATCACATCGAAATTGTAATTTTCTTTCAAGAACTGTTTATTCCAAATGCACGATTTTTTTTTACATTACCGAAAACTCGTCGCAAAGAGAAAGAACTTCGTTTAGACTACAACGGTCTAACAACGAAAAACGCAACCGAGTTGAACTTTGAATTCTGTAATTAAAATAAAGTTGCTCCCCGCGAAGCGCCTGCAACATTTTTGAAGAGGTGCTACAAGCAGTCCGTGCGTGAGTTTGCGAATAATGAACTCGTGCATTTTGTGTTTTTCATGACACGTTTTTAATTTTATGTCGCATATAAAAAGCGGCCGCGTAGTGTAATCACAATGTCCTATTCGAACTTTAATAACCATATTACAAATGAAATGGTTCATGAATTAAAAGTAGTGTTCGACCAGTAGTTGAAATTGGACCATAATGCTTAATAATAAATAATAAAATATTAAGTGTGAACGTAATGTTAGCTTACTGCAATGCGTATTATAAGCAAGCACCAATATCAATTAGGCAAACTATAATTATGACATCACATAATATATGACACGGCATGACCACAGAACATAAACAAGTTAATGTTGGTGTGCTTAGGTGAATTTGTACATATTACCATACGCTTAACATATCTATGTATTAAACGATTGGTAATGTAAATAATATTATTTTTTAAATTAATATAATTTAATTTTTAAGCAATATTATAAAATAACACTACCTTTCTGTACTGCTTCTTATCCATTTGCGTAATTTTTGTAATTAGTGTAAAGTACAAACTTTTTCTTCACGTATCATAATATATAGATATAATAATATGAATGATTGCTGAACCATTATGATGTTTCATATAACAAAAGACCACATTACCGTTGTTTATGTTTATAATAAAAATATAAATTGCAAATCTTCAACAGCACGATTCGCTTGTATCTGGAGCCAATGCTAGATAAGGGCGTTACGTGTGGGCGCGCAGGGAAGACTTATGACAACCCTCGTCAACTGTTAGGGCGCTGTCACTTTTCAAACGAGTACACGGAAAACGTTTTACTCGCAACAACATTATATAGGTTTCAATTTCACCGTTGTCTTGCCGTGGACAATGTGAAAACACTTTAGCCGCCTCGTGGTACTATTATAGAAACAGATTTAATTATAACAGTTTTATTTATGTGTTCCGTTGTGGTCATGACCAATGTTTTAGTCATGAGTCCGTACGAACGATGCGTTGGAAAGTGCATCGGAGAGCAAGCACCAGTTAGTGGTGTTGTGCTGAGTCTAGGAGTGTGATAATGGTTCCGTACCTAAAGGGTAACAAAAGGAACAATTTTTCTTGCTATCGGCGGGGGGGAGGGGGATCTTCGAAAGATACCCTGCCTTCTAGGGGGAAACTCGGGTTATGTGGGATTTTTGCCCACTAAAACCATCTCGGTGGCCGACCTCAGTGTTTCGGAGGAGTTGCAGAATCCCCATTCGTAACACAACAACAAACGTAACCCTATGCTAAGCCTCCGCTGTCAGTCTGTCAGCCGGCTCGATCTCATGAACTTTAATACGTAGAAAGATGAAATTTTGAACAGATTTTGTATTTCTATTATCGCTACAACAACCGAAAATAAAAATAAAATAACGCATAAGAAAATTGATTTACCTATAGCTTATACATTATGGCGACGAACGTAATGTGATGTCTATGTAACAGTGAAACACCGAAATCTGGAACATGTCGACATTCACGTAGTCACTTGGTGTATGTCCGAAATATTTGCTAAATACCCTTATTTCTATTTCTGACTTACATCGATAAATGTTGGCATTCACCATGCACTAATGGTGAATGTTGAACATGTTTGGAAATTTATATTTTCTTCTCCGCAATTCAGTTGCTACAAAAACGTCCCAGTGACGTAACTTTTTCAATCTTTAAAAAAACGTTTCTCGCGTTATCAAAGCTTACATAAGAATGACAAAGCTTATTGACTCCGAACTGAACAAAAGATTTCGCGAGAGAAAACCAGTCGCTTGTTCTATGACTTCTATTTCGGACCTCTACCAGAGCATATCTGTGATTGTCAACACACTTCGGAGAAGGACTGAATATACAAAAATATAATGAAATATTCAATCTTTCACCGGCGCATTTGGTATCTGTTGATATTCACTGGTGAAATTCGATATTCTCCAATTTCAGAAATTCACGGTAACATTTTGGTAACACCGCAATTAGCATACAGTATAAGTTAGCATATAGCTCTCACAATAGGCGCAAATCTTGGATAAAAAGCACCTTCGTAAAATGGCCAAGAAAAATGTGGTGATTGAGAGGGGTATAACATATACTAAAAAAATAAAAGTACTTATAGAAAAATTACAATGTTTATATAATCCCTACAATAAATGAATTGAACTGAATGCAACTCCTTTCTACGATGTTCTTAATGTTATACCGTATTCAGAAAATGTTGAAACACTTTTTAAATTTATTTTTCACACTTTGATGTAATGAGGTTATATGTGTATTATAATACGGTGGGATTGACATATTTGTCTCATGAAATTTCCAAAAATGAATATAGAAAAAAACATTTGTAGTTAAATATCATTCTTGATTTTTCGACAAGATTTATAGTGTTAATAAAAGTGTTATTAACTGTACTGCAAAGGAAGGAATTAATGCAGTGAAAGGTTTCAAATGCGAGATAAATCACGTATGCTCTTGCACTTAATTCCCACCCTATAGTGTCTATTATTTCGCTTGCTGCTGTGTCAACAGGAGCTTCGAGACTACCCTATTATGATCTCTTTCAGTAGGTCATACTGTATCTATTATATTAATGCCTCCTGGTATAGGTAGGCAATGCTGAGGGCGATGTGGACGATATAATTTAATCATAGTTTCATAACTGTAAAAACGGCTCGCCAATAAATTTTAAATGTTACTACATACTTAAAAATTACCTGACCGATTCACCAACTGATCTTTATATCGACACAACTTAAATCACTACTCCTAAAAACATGCAATTCGCTGGGTGTTTTTTATTGTCTGCGTATTCACTAAGAACGATATTTTAAAAATCTACAGCTAAGAGAGAGAAAAGGGTTCAAAGTTAAATTAAACTTTTTATCTCGTAACTCAACAGACACGAAAGCTATTAGACATAATAAAGGATGATTTATCTTAATATTAATTAAAAATTATCACACCCAGAGAAGCGGGCGAATTACTGCAAGATTTAAAATATACGATTTTGCTATCAATATCGTAAATCCTCAATTACCTGATGATGTTTAGTGCTACTGGTCATTTGGTCGCTTTTTACAGCTTGTCAAATATTGTTTTTAGAACTCGCAGTTCGTGATCCATAGTTATATATATAATTAGCGGGTAACTCAAAACTCAAACTATAAAGTGGATAAGTAAGCAGTATTATCAAGAATAACGTCTTTTATCTTTAAAAGATAAGTCAGAGCAATAAAGAAGACTATAAAATAATTTCATAATCTTTATAACCATTTAATCCTTTCTATTTTTTATTGGATTGTCAAGAAACATTAATAATAACTTCTGTTTCTCTTATCTATTTACACTTAGAGTTTATAGTACATTGTTGAATGTGTATAATGACGTCATCGTTAACTAGAACATTACATGACATGCGTTATTAATATAAATAAAACATCGGTTTTATATAAAGCTTCTTTATTTTACGTCGTTCTGCAAAATAGACAAATATACAATTTTTTTTCCACTTAAAAATTTCGCATCAACGTTTAACAATTCATGATACATTACATAGGTACACAAGAACTATACGATTCTATAAATAATTATAATGTTAAGTAAAACTCATCGTATTGCCTACTATTATAATTAAAGTTTTGTTTACGTAAACATTTAATAATCGATAAATTATATTAGGAATATTATTGAACTCAATATTTATTATACAAATTTACGAATCTAATTATTGTCTTGGAGCTCTTAATTTTGAATAAATTTACCGTCAGAATTATAATTAATCCGCAATTTAAAGGATATGAAACGCGTGTTAAATAAAAAATGAGTATTATAAGAGCAGTATAAACTAAAAGAACAATTAAATCAACTTTTGTTAAAACAATCTCATTTTATAATCTTTTCATTGCTGTATGCTATGATATTACAAATAGAAGTATTCTATTTCAAATCACTTAATCGTATATCATGATCAACGAGCAGTAATGTATAACAACTTTCTTCGTAAAAATCGTCTAAAACAATTGAATTAAAAATTATTATTTAATTTACCATATTTATCCATAAGCATTGTGTTACATAACATGAAATGATAAAAATAATTTAATAACTCAATTATTACGTAACATTTGTTAATTACAACATTATGACTAGCATTCACAAAGTAAAAAACATGCATCATATTCTCCTATAATCACTAACATATACACACATATGGCACTACACATTGTCGTATATAAAATTATAAATGTTTTCATTTTTAATTTCATTCTTAAGCCGTGTGCTTAGGTTTACAATAGAACCATTAACATTGGTCGACTCTTTTAGTACTTTATAAAAATATGCTTTCTTACACTAAGTGTTTAACAACCACATATGTAACAAGCTACCTCCAGGCTTCTCTTTATATTATCCAAACTATTGGTCAGACAGAAACAATATACAAATTCAAATACCATAATAAATTTTACGAACATTTATATGTTTTTCAAAATACATTCATACCTACATTGAATTGAAAAGGATTAATCAAATATTAAACAATAATACTGCTAATGAGTCTTTATACAGAGTAGAAAAATTTAAATTGTCCAGTATAACAAAGGCCTCAACAAAAATTCCTATAACACAATTACAGTTATATGTATCCAGATTGTGCTATTTCTGTCAAGTTTTGAAAACTTTCCAATGACATTTGAAGTTGCTTATGCTTAGGCATTCAAAACATTCTGTTGAACGTGAGTTAAGAGTGAAATGTGTACAAAACAATGTTAATTTTTAAACCATCACTGGAATTTAGCAACACGTTATATGACAATAAGAGCAATGCGTAAAAAAAAAGGTTTTTTGTTTCATCGACAAATTTTAAATATCGAATGATTAGTTCACGTCATAATCAAACTAGTCAAATCTACGTGAGCAATCTTCCTTACACAAAACCAATTTAAATTTTGTTTAACAGCAATGGTCTAGCTCTTGATCTCAATTTCACATGATGTTAACTGACGAGGCCGTTGATGGTAAAACGTGGTCGTTCAGAACATTCTCGCTCTGACATGTATGACTGCCAAAACACAGTCACATTCTTATAATGACTGCTTGACATTTAAATAAGTAGCTACCCCGGCGGGTTGGAAAAACCCTTTCACCAATAATCGTATAACTTCAGAATTCAAACTGGGAACTCCATGTTATAACACAAGATTATTCCAATGCTCCACGGAGGCAGCAATATATTAAACAAGTAGTTCAATGTTACAAATGATTTCATATTTTCATCAACCTAGTAGTAAAGAGTGAAGAGAAGCCATATTTCTTCAAATAAAACTAAAGACGTAGATGGTAGTCTACTTGCTTAATGAATTAATTGCTTCCTATAATGAGCTACCTTTGTGTATGACTCTGCTTCTGATTAATTAGTTTGTTTTGTTCGCTTAAATTACAAGGTGTGAAGTTATGACGCAAGCTTAAGTAGAACTTGTTAATTGAAGAATATGTTTGTACAACACCTGTGAATTAATACTTCTAGTATCTATTAACTTATACGGACATCAACTATTGTTCATATATTTATGGTTTAAATTTTTTATTTTAAATATAACTATTTGTAATTCGATAACTTAGTGTGCATTGAAAAACGTCACTCATGAAAATTTTCTTTTCAAATGTTTTTCAGATATCGTTTATAGATTTATTACCATTTAGTTTATTGAATAGCAACAAAAATATTTATTACAGTTAAAAAATCATTAAACGATATCTTCTTAAAAAAAGATAAGAATACCAGTAGAAAAACTAATTAAATCTAAATAAAAAGTCAAATTTCTTGGGTGAATTAGCAAAATTGTTACTACCAGTTAAATGTAATAGTGAAATAGAAAAACTAAAATACATTATAATCACATGGATCGAGTAGCTAAGCATCTGGGTATATAAAGTATTTTCAACGTAACAATGATTATAAGGCTCTCACAGGAATAGTCATTGCGAAGGAATTCCATAACCGATTTACATTTGATATCATGATGAAATTTATAGAAAATAATTAACTTACAAATTTAATTATCTACACAGTTACTTTGTTCTAAGTTTACGAGAAAAAAAACAATATAACGGCCATAAAAATGATTTAAACGTAAAATAAACTTTACTTAAGAAAATTAATGAAAATCGCTGCAGCGATAAGAAATGTTTAGAAAGCATTTCTTCCATTTTTTTAGAAGAGAGAACATAATTTTTTTAGGTTGCACGTAAAATAAAACTGTTTGCAAAGGCAGTGGTAATTGTATAATGTAATCTCTTCCAGCAGATCTGGTGGAAAACTTAATAGTGATCAATAAAGTTTATCGATCCAAGCTTTACTTTGCAGAACATTATGACGCAATGAAACAAAAAATTAAATTGATAGTTTCCATTTTTTTTATATCGCAAATATTACGACTAATGACGATCTCAACGTGTTTTGCCGCTACAAGTGGCATCTTCAAATGGTATACGTTCGACGTCGTGCTATCAAAGCGGAAATAAGCAAATTAATTTTTTATTTTATTGAGTGTTCAATAAATTTAGAGCATATAAAATACATAGATATATCTAATAATCAAAATTAAATATAAAAATATAAAATAAAATGCAATCAAGAAATAATTAATACGTAATAATATAAATAGGTATATATCACTAAAGCATTATATACAATACCTGATAGACATAAAGTTCTTTAGTATCACGCGTACAAACAAACGTACTGTGTACGCTTTACTGTTATTACTATCAGTCTCTAGCGACACTTGGGACACAATTCGCGATACTCGGCGACACTCTATACATAGTCTCTACGGCCGGGGCCACAGTCTACGCTGTTCCGTTCACTAACTACCGACACTTCAGAGCCGTTCTTTTTCCTTCTACACGCTTTACAGAGCTTTGACAACTGTTGAAAGAACGTACCATTAACATCTTATCATAAATAACTGCACTATTTCACATGGGAGAAAACAGTTTTATTTATAAAAAGTTTGTGTATTTAATAAGTTTAACAATAAATATTTCTCCTTCTCATATCAATCACTATCACGTACATATACGTTAATTTTTAATTTTAATTGCATGATACAAGATTTTTTATTCGTAGAATTAAGATTAACATTGAAGGTCGTATCTAGCCATGCGGGTTCCGAAATACCCCTTATCATTGGGACCACTTCTTATGGAGCTCCGGAATCAAACCTAGGATCTTCAGGAAATCAGTAAATGATAAATGGAAACAATAGCAACAGAGTCTCAGCGTCTCTGCCAATCATAAAAGAATCGTGTTACACACTTTTAAAAACAAAGTATTAACAGAATAAAAACGAAAACTCGCTCACCTTAACATAAGAACGGACGGGCTGTTGTAGAACGTATATTGTGAATATCACGACTCCCTGCAGTGCGTTAATTAGGTCAAACAGTGACCACACCGAGACCGTCACGGAACCAGCCCCTGCCGCCCACGACACCACCTCCAGCACCCACGACAGCCCCATGATCACCGACAGGATACAACACGTCCGGAAACTGTCGGAACGTCATTTAATTAAATAAATAAAGATGTTAAAATAAAAAAACTTATTTTGCAAATTTCCACTTTTTTAATCGCAAATACTGTGACTAAATTACAAACTCAACGCGTTTTGCCACTATATGAGATCTTCAGATGTTTTGCGTTCGACAGGACGGCGTTATTATACCACTTATGTATGCAAAATATACACGTATGAATATTATAATAACTACATATTTCTCATTTAATGCAGTGAAAGTACGTACATCTTCTTATACTTCTTGAGCCTCTGGCTGAAATTGACTGTGGGTTCCCTGGGCGGTGTGGCAGCACGCTCCTGGGGCGGCAGCGGCTGACCGAGCACTGTACCTAGCCGCACCCAGTCGTCGGACGTACTGTTATCGGAATGCGCCAAATCTAACGCTGCGTTAGTAAAATATTCATTTTAATAAATTCTTTATTGATAAGCAACCAAGTAAGAATACAAAAGATCGACTGAAAGTTGGGTGAAACTAAACATAAATTTCTAATTCATATATATAATTATTATGGAGGTCGCCAGCATTTGGCACAAACCTTTTTCCGTTCTCTTTTAGTCAACATTTTGTATCGAGAGACAAAAACTTGTATTAAATAATATAGATCTAAGAAATTCAAAGACTATGTATTGACAGGAGATCAAAGCACTGTTTGTATTGACCCTCGTCCATTGAAATCAAAGCTGTAAGCGACTTATCGTAACTTCATGTCTCTCATTAAATAGTAAATCAATCGAGAATTTCATACGTATTCGTATAGACAATTTCATACTATTTTTTTTTTACTTATTTCATTGTAATTTATTTAACAAAACTGATAACGATATAAAATTTTACCCGGTTGAGCCACCGCCAAACCATTACGTTCCGTTAACAGTAAACACTATAATGCGATAAACAATGATTCGTGACTTTTTATAAACAATATACGATTAATCATTTCATAAATATATTTTAATTTAATAACGCGGTGCCGATGGAAATCCTTTAAGATAAAGATATTAACCAAAGACAAAAAAGGACAAATATATAAAAAGATATTACTTACGCGTTACGTCTTTTAATTTGTCATAATGCAACGCGAAGGCGCGTGACGTTAAGAAAAATATGACAAGGTTACTCAGAAGGATAACAGCCACGGGACCATAAAAATACGGCAATGCCGCCTGATCCGCTATGAAAAAAAGAATGAAATATTAGTAATAATCCGATTTAGAGATCCTTTCTCTCATCTACATAAGTATTAAGAAAAAGAGGGACTTACTTTTGAACCAGCACCCTTTCACACCAAAATTAGGCTTAAGATAAGTGCTAGGCACGGCCGGAGATAAATCCATCGTGACTGTAACTATCAGTAAAAGTACCGGCAAGAGTACAGCATAGGCGCAATACCAAGCGAACCTACGTCTCATACTTCTTCTACTTACTGAAGCGTTTATATACCGCCTGAAAGAAATTTATTTATTAAGTAATCTTCATAATTACGTAATTATTGAGAACCATTTACAGAGCCAATTACTGAATTGTAAAATATACGATTAATAATCGTCATACAATTATAAAATTTTATCTGAAGTATTCTGTTATAATAAAGATAATTACTCTGTCGGGGACTACTTTAATGACAAAAACCAATGGAAGCACCATTCGTATCTATTCAATAAGAGGAAGAGTGTCATTTTATAATAATGATTAAAAGAGTGCCCCTGGGAGTACCCTGATTCCTCCTGGGAGTTTCCACGTTTTTAGAACTGGAGTTAGAATCATTTTGACCACTCAAAAGCCGTGAAGAGTTAATTGTATAAATTATATTTTGAATTTGAATCTGGAAAAGTATATTTACTTACCTAACGTTCAAAAATGTATCAAAGCACATGACGTTCAACCAAAAAAAGCAGGAAACAAACGACAATTGTATCAAATAAGCTGAAAAATAACAATAAATTAGGAAACTAATTTTATATTTATTAAAAAATTTCAATGCATATTATTGCTTTATAATCTTTTTTATAAGACAAAGTTTTAATATTTTTTATTAATAGTTTAAATATCTACATTTCGTTTTTCTTTCATATTTGCGGAATTCATTTCATATTTCATACAGACATTTCACACAAAATAAATCCGATTTTGATGATTGGTTTTTATTGGAAAGAGAACCGCGAAATGATTTAATAAATTTATATTTCGACTTTAAATTTGTACATATTTATATATTCACAAATTTTGCACTTATTCATTTTTATTGAAACTAAGTTTCTGTTTATCTTTGATTATTTTTTTTAATAAGTAATTTTTTACATATTAAGCTATAAATGTCAATTTAATATCCATATCCTTTTACAGACTAAAATCGAGATAAAAATGTTTTCGTTGACTCACGCGAAACAGTTATATTTAAGGCAAAACTTGTTTGACAATGGCACGTTGTAAAACTTCTTTGAAAAAAACTTTGTTACAAATAACGTATTTATGTATCCATTTTAATACGGAATATTTTCACTCATCATCTCACATCACATCACATATCCGTTGTAAGATTATATAAACAGGCTTAAAAGTAACACCCATAAATTCATTATACTACATAACCCATAAGGTGCCTGCCTCAGTGGCACAGTAGTTTATAGCTTGTCTTGCAGTGCGGAGGTCTCGAGTTCGAGTCACGGGCCAGAGGAGTATCGGAGTCTGGTTTTTAGAACCTGTCTGACTAACTACCCTCAATATCAATCTGCCGCCATACAGCACAGTGTTCCGACAGTCATACATGTGAGCCAGAAATATTCTACGAAAATGCACTTCGCCATCTACAGCCTCATTGTCATTTAACATCAAATTAAATCGAGGTCAATATCGTAACCGAGAAAAAAACTAAATTTTGTATTAATGACTGTATATCGAGCCCAAAATGCATTATTTAAAATATTTCAACCCCTTTTTATCCCAAAAATATTCATGTGTGTATTCATAAATAAATAACCAGTTTATATACATACCCATTATTGTACAAACAGTGGTAGGGAACGCATGGCCAGCCAGCTGCGTGGCTGCCAAGCAAGAGAATGCAACTGCTAAACAAACTGAATGGCACGCCAGGGCTTTGCCATGTGTATCTCTTAGTTCCTTTATTAACGTATATATACAAGCAGTTGCTATTAAAAACGGTACTGAAATTATCAATCCTGGAAAAAAACACATCCGTTTCACAGTCAAATAGTAAGTATTAAAAATATCGTTTGGATCAGGTGAGACTAGTATACTTGACTTCCCTTATTAGCCATGACGAGCACACTACTCAAAAAGCAATATTTGATTTTTTCTCGTCTGTCTACGACTAAAATCTTGCATTTAAAAATATATATTAATTACTGGCAGTTCCATAATTCGATTATTCACCTTTATTATAAAGGTCAACTTATTCACATGCACACTATTTTTTGAAAACAAATTTATTTTTGATTAATTAAAATAAATTAGCAATCTTTACAGTCGCCATTTACATTTCTTATCTTGGACGTAATAATTAAAAATATATAATTTCTAACTTTTTTTGGCAAAAAATATTTGGTCTTCAAATCAACAATTTAATATTACTTGTAAATTATCGAAATAAAAACAAGTTATAGGATAAAAATTAAATTGAACTATTTTACAACTTTGTACATTTTAAACCAAATTAATGGAGTGTCTGTAGCCCCATTAAGGAGACGGTACCCTCTTCTCAAAACCCGTTTAGACTTTATCTATCATCAGTCTCCGTCGATGCTTACGACACCCATGGGAAGTGAGCAGGTGACGAATTTACAGCTTCCATTCTTACGATATAAAACTAAATTACCTGTGGCATAAATTATGAGAGTTGCAGAAGTCTTCGCCTCCTTGTAGGGGGCACGAAAACAAACCAATGGAAGCGTAACGCCCGCTGGATTCGTTTCGTTCCAGAACGTCTCCATGCAATAATCTCTGGTGCCTAGTAAATGGGGCTCACTGAACGGTACGAAAAGTGAACCGTTCACTAGCAAATAGAACTCATCCCCACTGTTCTTCTCTGGATCTAATTTATATCTGAAAACGAACAAATTTTAATAACATTCTTAAACAGAACTCTGAAATCTTTTTAATACGTCATTTTTTATTAGAAAAAAAAATATTTTCTTAAACTCTATGTAAGTGATAAGTTACATAAGCTCATCTTAACTCGATTCTTCTGTGATATGTCGTTGTAAGTATGAATCATTTATAATAGAGTACTTTGTGACTTTCAGAGTGCTGGCTGCTTCAAAAGTCGTAGCAATGATAGAGAACAAATAAATTAAATATTTTAATCGCCCGTAGACAAAGGTATTGAAATTACCTATAAGTCCGAAATAGCAAATACGAAATTTACGAACTATCATAATAAATGTTTGTAAAAGTTTGCAATATTTGTGCAGTGCAATCGGCAACCGTCAAAGCGAACATACGATTAATAACTAGTTAAAGTGTATTGTATTATTTAAAATCATTGTAAATACAATCATGACAAAAAGAAACCCCACTGAATTTCTTAACGGTTATACTCAGTAGAGCGCCCTGAAAACTAATGTAAAAAAACTATTTAGCTAATTAAAAGTGATTGTACAAAGCGATCTCATTTATAAAGAATTTATTTAGAAAGACAAAAATAATTTGGAGTTCGACGTGGTCATTCTTTATTACAGTGATTGGTAATATGAACGTTTGCGTCCAAATGATATTCTACAAAGATTTTTATTTAATATATTTTTTTAATCGACATTGGCTTTACGCTTGACCACAATCTCACTTGACAAAAGATACTTAAGTGACAATGAAACCGTAGATTGTAAAGCATGCTCGCCGAAAATACTTCTCGCTCTCACAAATATGACTGCCGGAATAAAACAATAGCGTTATGGAGACTGAAAACACTGCGCCACGGAAGTAGTTAATATTACTTGACATACCTGTCGTATAAGCAAGGGTTGCCGACTATCGTTTCGAACACATTGCTGTCATAGCTCCATATGTGCGTATCGTTCGCTTTATGGAATATCGGCTGGAACGTGAGACTAGAGCGAGTGCATACTGTTTTTGCGACGCCATTCTCATACGCCACGGTAAGGTTCTGACCGCTCGGGCAACATTTGGGTGCGACCGGCAGTTGTTTCTTCACTTCTTCATCCTGTCATTACAAAAATAATAACGTATCAAAAGGGTAAGCAATAAAGAACCTTATTGTTTAAGTATTTCGTATATTCCAAGATATCATGGATAGTGAGATAGCATTATGTTCACTGCGTGGTTAAAACTATAAAGATATGTTACTAAAATATCCCAGTACGTAGATATGATATTTTTTAAACTACAACAAAAAAAATTGTATCATTAAGATAGTTAAATAGTCTAACTAAAAACCGTGTAAAACGATATAGCATAATTCAAATACCGTACAAATAGAAAAACTGGCGTATCATTATTGTTATAAATATAAATACAGATTTGAATACTGACAACTAAATACAATCAGAATATTTTTAAGTCAAGGGTTCAATTCAGAAGTAGTCATTGAATAACGATTACAGAAAACCCGAAATTCCTTCTAGAACAAGCGATCCGATAATAACACGCAAAATTTACACCAATAACAAATAATTAATGATTTCTTTTTTATTGTAAATATGTTAAAAAGAAGAACTAATAATTTAAGAAATTTTAATTTCTTTTTACATTATGTACACATAAGTTAATTTATAAAGTGTTATATCGTTTTTACAATCTTGTCCAAATCAATGTAGTAAAAAAAAATATACATTTTGTTACATTGATTCAACATCAAATAAAAATGGCTAAGTATATTATAAATGCAATGAAATATTCAAAGGACGCTTAAGATTAAATCAAAGTTATAAAATAATTTGTCAAAGGTTAACTGAGTCAAGGTCTAAACAATAAAATTGCTCACGTAAATGCCCACAATAGACCAAAGTTTACACGGCCACATTAATTTTGCGTCAAATCTTACTATGTAGGCAATAGTTCTTAGTAACAATAAAATTATTTGTTTTTGTGTTACACACATATACAATGTTACACGCTATAACATGTTTTAATTTTATTTATAATGTAATAAATTATTTCTCACAAAATTTACGAAGTATTGTTAAAAAAATATTTTGGGGAATCCTATCACCAAACCTTTTATTTCAAATTTTAGTCCTCGTAAAATATTTTTGATTTTTCTAGAAATAATTAGTTGTTCTGTTCTCTATATAGTATGAGTATAAACAATTATAATAACAAAAGTTTATCATATATATTTTCATAGTTATTTATTCCCAGAGATCAGGCGTAGTACTGAGAAAAATAATATAAATGAGATAAAAAATACATAAGATTATGTTACAGTAAAAAAAAATTATAATAATTATTATTATTTGATTTTATTACTTTTTATCTTAGTTACGAAATTATTATTCCATTTCTATATTCTTTAAAAGAAGCTATTATAGAGTTAAGCTTTTTTATACAATAGGATGAAATTATCACATGAAAATTTACGGATAATATTGTTTCAATCTATTTCTTACCCTAACTTCTAATCTTCAGAAATAGTTATGAAGTTTATTTTGCTTTAGAAAATCTAAAAATTGGAACATTTAAAAATAAATAATTCAAATAAGAATACTTAAGGGTATGCCTTAACGATAAAAGGTTAGAGGTTAGTAAAACTTATTCTCAACGCTTTACAGAGTGCAGTTATTGTAAAAATAAATAAAATATCATAACATGCTCCATTCACAATTAAATCCAATGAAATTATTATTTTAGTGTAAAATAAAATTAAAAAACGCAGAGACGACCTCTATTATAGTATTTTTCAATTTCTGTCGACGAATTTACGTAATGGGTGGAATTTAAAAATTGTTGTTAAAATTAACTTATAGTTTACAATTTTTTGAGATCCCAATTAAGTAAAAAATGGGACCAAAAAAATTCACTTCATTATGCATAGCATACGATATGAATAACAAAAAGATTATTTTCCCCAATGAGAGGTTAAACAAGAAATTTGCTGTCATATTATACCGGTTGCTTATAGTAATAACAATATTAAACTGACAATGCCATAACGATAATTTTTAGATATTTATTTGATTATATCGAAATAGCCAAAAATTACTTATAAAAGTCAGTATCTGGACTGATTCACTCCGAACTATGTAAACATCGACGCATAGCATAAACCGCTGATCCTAAACACATGAAATTTGGAGTGTGTTCTTTGTGATGTTTAAGTATCCACCAAGAAAGGATTTTTAAATATTCCACCCTAAATCGGGGGTAAAAGGTTTTAATTCTCTAAAACGAGGGGATCGAAAATTACTATACTTACTGAAGGAGGATTAATCGTAACATTCAATCAAAAAATTACCACATTAAGAGAAGTGGCCAAGTGACGGTTAAAAATAATAACAAACTAAACATAAATCTCAATCGTAAATAGATTTAAATATCAAGAATACCTATAGACGATAACGACCGCGTGGGTGTTCAAATAATTTCAAATGGACGACACCATTTTATATATAACATCAACCGGCCATACAAGCAGAACATTGACATTATGGTAATTAGAACCGTTAACAAAAAGGATGTATTCACAATCACTGTTGTATTAATAAAAAAAATCATCAAATTTCCATTTTAAATTTTGAACGTAAAATTAGACAGTTATGTTAATAAGACAGGAATTTCAAAAATTTATTTCGTAACTTTAGCATTAACGAGAACAGGAATAAAATACTTGAACCACGTTAATTAAATTTACAAAACCAAAAACGTTTCTGACGAGTGAGAAAACAATAAATACGTCCATCGCCAATATTTTCGTGACGTAGAACATTTTCTCACTTATTCGATGTACGAAAATTAAATATATTACATTAAAAAAATTATCATATATTAAATTTTAATTAAATACAGATCTTATTTCACATTTGAAAAAAAATATTTCTTATGTTTACTACTTATTTGATAAAACTTATAATAGTTTTTATATCATATCTATTTATCAAGAAAGTAGTTTACTACTTATTTATTATTAGAATTATGACAAGTACATTATAATTAAATACATATTAAACAAAGCATTACATTTATTAATCCATGTCAATGTTTGACTACGGTCCAATGTTAAGTGGCTACATAATTTGTATTAGTAAAACTAGCTTTCCGATACTTTCTTCGCTTATACCTTAAAACTTCTTGCTTTCACAGGAAGAACACTAAAGTATTAAATAAATTTATAATAAAAGGTTTTCTAGGTAAACAATCAATATTTATTACAAAAACTAACATGCCATATACATATAAGGAACGTTTCACGACTTCCAAGTAGGTTATGTTAAGTACTAAATATGTTAACGATTTAATATTCCATTACATAAAAAAAAAACTTTTCGTGGCAATGCGCCACCGGTCACGTTTGTGGAGCCACTATCTAGTGATAGGAAACTAAATATTTACGCAGTCCTGTGGTATACGAGCAGTTATATTTAGAATTATATTTACCAAACGTCTTGTTTAGTTACGTTGATACCACGTACGTGCTCACAACGTGACCAAAACTCATGTTCCAATTTAAAAGATATCTATCTTCATTTGATCTTTATATATCATTAATACTAGAACACACTCACTCACTCGTTCGGATTAGATACAACATAATAATTTTTCCACAAAAATTTAACATAATTAATACAAAATTTAATTTTTGAAAATGAAAGTTCAAAATTGAAAAGACGCTTACTATTTTGTTGGAACCTCGCTTAGACGGCGATTGTTTTTTAATTTTCAAACTTTGATATATACTCTTTCCAGAAAAAAAATCTTAAAAGTAGAAGCTTTCAATAAAAAGTTGCAGAACTATTTACTGAACGGTTCTATATTGATGTTCTATTTTTAAACAAAAAAATTACGTGAACAGTATGAACTTCCTCCTCGTCATCAGCTTAATATTTTTTTCTTACTATTACCGTTCAAAACTCTTACGTATTGTTTTAGTAGATACTATCTAAATCTTTTATTCTTTACATGCACACCCACAATAAAAAGATTCACATGAAACTTGTTTTTAATACGAGGAGCGTGTTATCTCTGGAACATGACGATGCGCCCGCGACGCCGGTAGCCCCACTGTGACAGTCGTAGATAAGAACACCTACACTCACACGAACGTCAGCCCTATAAGGGACCGTGCGCACTGGCGAGATTATTGACCTCAATTCAATAGTAAATGGCTGGAAATGGGTGCGATTCCGTAACACACCTTTTACTTATATCGCCATTCAGTCACATTAGCGAATAGTTTAAATTAAAAGAGGCATTCACAAATCTACGTTTAATAAATAAGTACGCTTTAAATCTTTGATGCTACTACGGAACATTAACAATTAATAGATATTTTTTCCGCAAAATTTGGCAGGGTCGCCACTTTAGCGTAAGCCTCCACCATGACTTCACAAAAGTGTCTATAATTTTTGTTGCTTGAGCCTAATTAGATCCAACTTTTTGTAAACATATATTTACATATATATTAAAAATAAAAAAAAATAGTTCAAAAGGATCACAGAAGTGTTACCGAGAGAAACAGAAGACACTAGGGAGACAGGAGATATATTTTTATATATTTACATTATAGATTTAAAAAAAAAATTAAAATTTTCGATACAAAAAAGTGACGATGTTACGTGGTGGTAATTAAAACCCATATCCACAGTAATTAGGCACTAATTAGAATGTTTACGCAACACCATGTCGCCATCATATGTACATAGATAAATCAGATAGTACATATCACTACCCTCAGTAATTTTAGTAGCTACATCACCCCACATAACGGTTTATCATTAAGTTTGTATACTACTATTTGATGCTTAAATTAACGCTGATACCCATTAAAACATTAAAAGAAAATACCAATATCCGATGTCATATGTAAATGGTCCATTAAAGATCAACTATTCATTTAACATGTGGAATGAATATTATATGGTACAAACCACAGAAGATCAATTGAAAGTTATTAATACTGTTTTGCAACTACATTTATGGTAATAATGCATAATTTAAATCGTAATACTTTAGAATCTTTTGCCTATACAAAGTCAGTAATGCCATAATCAAATAAAGTATGTTTTTAATTTAAATTTGTCATGTTACGCAAATAACATAATGGTCCAAGTCGTATACATCTTTCATACTTATAAAATTAAAACTACCGACTGTTTGACTGACTGACTGATCTATGAATTATAGGTCAACAACTGAAACCAATGGTCCTACAGAAAGGAAATTGAAATAGTACACGTACTGGGAGAAGAATAATCTTTATATTGTATAAAAAAAATACCTCGCCCTAAGAAGAGGACTGGTGACGGTTACTGTTGCATATAAGTCGGATTCTTATGCACACAACGGTTAAGTTGTCAAACAATCCGTGTATTTCGCTAATAATTTACACCAAATCCTCACGACCTCCTCAAAAATAATTTTAACGTAAAGAAAACGACTTAAACAAAAATTAAATACCAATTTACTGCATATAAACCCCGCAAAC
Source organism: Pharmacophagus antenor (assembly GCA_018245475.1). Lineage (NCBI taxonomy): Eukaryota > Metazoa > Arthropoda > Insecta > Lepidoptera > Papilionidae > Pharmacophagus > Pharmacophagus antenor. The sequence continues at coordinate 11,750 of DWQX01000411.1, read as the reverse complement.
TTATTATACGCCCATTATATCGAATTATGGAAAAGGTCGACGACCTTCGATTAAATGCGTGTACTTACCTACTGAATAGTACGCATTTGATATCATCTGTAAACAACCGCAGGGTAATGTATTTTCAAGATCAAATAACCATTATCAATACATTGTAGTTTTTATAATCATTAATATAAGATTCAAACATAACACATTTAATAATATTAATAACACGCTGTTAGAACACCAAATAGAACTTCATTTTAAGATGTACATAAACGTTTACTAAAGGAAAATATACCAGAGTTGTTTTGGTGTCTTTATAGAGCATTACAGATGGAATTTATAAAAAATGCACAGAGATGCTATTTGATGATTGACACAAGATGCGCATAGATATAATAAATCGCAAAAAATATTGATTTAAATCAGATGAAAAAGGTTCTGTTATCAGATATAACAGATAATCAAAGAGTCCTCAGGTAATGAAATCGAACAAAGTCGCAACTGATTGGTAGTAACACCCATTGGCGATCAATGTTCAAGATATCTAAAAAAGGAGTATGGAGGACATTTGGAGGCATAGCATACTGACCTATAAAGTAACAAATTTAAATTGGGGTCAAGTAAAATTATTTCGCTGTTAAATAATTTATGAGCCAAAAGGTCACTGTTTACATCTGCTTACAATCATAAAATGCACAACATATCTGTTTTTCAATATTGTTTCTTCTTTTCCTGTTTCCTACCCTTAATCTTTCATGTTTATAGATTAAACCAGCCTTGAGGTGTTACCCAAATATTTTAATAGGGGCCATAATGGTAACATTCTTAATGATTATTGTGCATTATTAATCAATATAAGAGAAGATATTTAGCCGATTATTGTAACAAACGGCGTTTATAAGCTACAAAATTGAATAATGCCTCGCTATCGTCGACTAAAAGGTATTAATAACTTATAGGAGATTATTCCATAAAACATGAATATCGTTTCACAAACTTCTTAAATTATTGATCGGTGAGCTATAAGACTTGAGGCACCGTCTTGCAAGTTTTAAACCGAGTGAGAGTTTTCGTAATTCGAGATTTCATAGACTGTAATTAAGGATGAAAAATTATTTATGAAATAAATCATATAATCACGGTTAATCACAATTATCAAATCCAAACTTAATTATATTAAACGCAAACAAAACTATAGACGAAGTTAATAACATTAACGCTAATTATAAATCACATATTTGCGATTTCAGAAGACAACAGAAAAATGTAGCAACAATCGTAAATCTAAACAAAGACTTATCAACTACAGGGCCGCACTAATACTTTTATCTTGTTGCCCGAGGCGCGATAAAATGCAAATAGATAGTAACAATACCCCAACGCTGGTCAAAGATATCTGGAAACAGATAACTATAATGTCAGGTAAGTAAATACCGCAAATAACAAAGTAGATAAAAGATACAGAAACTCGGAAATCATTTATTATGAGCGGTTAGTCTCTGCAGTTATACTTAGTTAAAGCATGAGCGGGTTATAGTAATGCAATCCTGCACCTTATTGCCTCAAGCTCAAACATGCCGTCATTTCTATACTTCTATGTATCATAAAATACATGAAGTATTGTACTTTGTAATATAGTTGTAATTCGCAAATCATTATCATATTTTTATTTACTAAGACCATAAATAACTTAATTATTTTATGATTTACATCTAAATACTTAATTATGTAAAATACTAGTCATCATCCTTCCGCTTCTCTGTGCCTTCTTTTTTTTTGTTTAACATTAAGGTTAACCCTCTTCCAGTATGTACCAATTTTCGAGAGTATATACTCACACTATAGTTTCATTGAAATACTAACCTCTCCTCCCAATTTTTTGCTTCCCCCAGAGGAGTGGAATTTCAAAAAACCCTATTTTAGTGAAAACCTTACAAACAACACACTAAATTTAGTATCCCTAGAACCGGCGGTTTAGGATGTGCGCACTAGTATATAGGTATCAGTGAATCATACTAGATTTTGAATTTTACATGTACATATATATTACTTACTGTGACTGTTCACTTTAAACTCTCTAATCATTCTAGTATTTTATAAACATCAGTCTAAAGGTTTAAGAGTATCTCGTGTAATAATGAATTTAAATGGTTAAGAAACTCCAAGCAATTCTATAAAATTTGTTTTTAATACATTCGTGATGTATTTCTAAACCATAGCCCATTTTACACGTCTAGTAAGTCATTAAAAATGAATGAGGTTTGTTGACTGACACTGTAAAGTACTCATTGGCTATAATAGTTAAGGTAATATAAAAATGTCGGTATGTTCCTTGTAAAACTCTGAAATAAGGCATTTTTTTAAATAAATTAATTTAAATATAAAAAAATTGCACTTCGAAAAATGGTTCAGTAACTTAAGTAATACATCGATAATCAATATATACAATGTTAATGTGTCATAATATGCGATTAAAAACTAATTATACTATTTATAAAATTTATTATACACAGCTGTAATGTAGGATGTGACCATGGGTCTCTCACTTCCGCATTAAATACGCGTGCGTTCAAACTCCGTACAACCTTCGTGTAACGTTCAGTATTTCTTTACACAAATATTCACCGCCTACCGCAGTGTAAACATTGATTGTTTATAAATGAGACAATAATTTTTAAGTTTATTCCGATAGAGTAATGAGACATCGTTCGATTTCCGTTAAAACTCACATAATTTTAATGCAACAACAAAATACATACGACATTTTGTCTTTTACAGACTTCGATCAATCGAAACTGCAGTAAGATAAAATGGCAAGAATATGTATCTTAAATTTATGAAATGATATGATATCATAGTAATAGCGTATAAAATCCCAAAGACAAAGTTAAGTGAACCCCGGATTTAGGAGATATAATAAAATACTATAAGTTGGAAACAATAATAAGTGAAAGTTTATTTTCTATTTTATTTACTATTTAAAATAACACGGTTTAAAACTTACTTGCAAAAATTGCTAGCAGAACGGAAATTAACCGATAGCTAGAAGCTGATTATTTTTCATGCCAATATAACATTAAGGTAGGTAACATTTAAGAGACAATTTCATAAATTGATCTCACGGACGCCATTTACTCAAAATATAATTGTAAATAACACATCAATTTTATTTTTCTACACTACACATACATGCATCGTCATATTTCCTGCAAAAAATACCAACTATAGCAAACAGTTAGTTAAAAACTTTTGTTACACATTTTAAAAGGTTTACTAATAAGCACATACATCGTACAGTACCTTCGACAAAATTTTCAAAGAGTTTACAAAAATATTTTTTTTATAAAATTTAAAATCAAGAGCTCAAGATCGCAAACCAAACTACAAATTCATACGAGGACATTAATAAAGGCACTAGATACAATCCGGCATCAGTTATTACTAATAAGCATAATTTAGCGCATTGAATATATGAATATTGTGGAAATTAGCATTATATTCGAGCAATTGTATATTCTACGCTGATTCCACGGGTTTATCGCAAATGTTCATCAGCTGTTCCGAAAAAAAAGGAAATAACGAGATGCACGGGCGACCTGTAGACATCCGCTCCTCGTTGTTGTCGTCACATGTTATGATTTATTCATGACCGTGGAAGCGATCACGTATGTATGACATCAACGTCTATACAGCGTGTATGAAAACAACATTCATCCCGTGCGAATTGTTTGCACAGATAAAACAGAGAACTTAAAGTATAAATCTTGACCCATGATACTATAGTTGACATTGATTTTTTCTTATCATTTTAACAGACAATCAGCGGAATGATGAAACAAATTACTGCATTAATTCTAGTGCGGAATTTTCGGTATTTATAACATTCCAAGATGCTTTAATGCGGTATACTGTTATTGGCAAGTTTTATAAGTTACACGCTTTATTAAAAGGCACTTGTAATAAAACATAATTCAACAGTACCATTGAAGAAGGAATACCCCCCGTGCATTTAACGACGAATGAAGCCTCATTGTACCAATTACATAACTTTTATAATCATTGTTTAATTTATATGAATTATTTATTAGTTAAAAAAATCAACAGATGGCACTTTATTAAAAGAGCACTCAGAATTCGTATGTATGACGATGACCATTTTTTTTTATTTAAATAATATAGAAAGAGAAAGATTGAAATATAAGTAGACACATACCATGTTTAATATCATTTGTACTTCGATTAATTATTAATGTTAGGACTGTTAAACTAAGTTTGGAAATTGAATGTGCAATGTGTTCGGGTATGAGTGAATTAAATTAAACAATAGTCAGAACACGGTCAACAATGTTCCTTTCACGCGTGTGAATACGGAATTAATGATAATTAATTAGGTTATTACTTACTTTTCACATAGTTATGAATACCCGGTAGATTAAACACACCTTCAGTTTTTGTTTTAATTGTTTAAATAAAAATAACTACGTAATAAGCTCTATGTGATTGTTCACAATGCTTTCTTCGTTATGCTACCTGCATAACCAATTCAATAATTTTAAATTTATGGACCATGATTCTTAGAAATTAAATATCGGATGACTAAATTTCCTCATCGTAACAATCTGACTCACCGCGATCATTTAATATTAAATAATAAGTTTAATAATTTGCTATATTTACCTATAAAAACAAATAAACAAATGTAAAGCTAAAAATATTTAACTACCGAAATTGTTAAAAAAATTTGATTATTAAAATATCTATTCCAAATAACTGCTTACCAAAAATTTGTTTAAATGCAAAAAGAAATAGATATTGTAGATGGATGGATATAGTTAGTATTTTCTAGATTGCTTTATCTCTGAACAAATGCTGAAAAAAAATCATAATTAGATAATAATAACATTAAGACAAGCTTAACCCTTAAATGTATGATTTTTCAGTAATTGACAGAACTAGTCACCCACCATACTCATATGCCAAACAAATTATATATTTTTGTGCTAAATGTAATGCTATAATCGTCTTGATTGTCGACGGTAATCATTGTACATTCATGATCGTATACATACGCCCACACAGGTTTTTGGATAAAGAGAATTGAAATTGATTTCTAGGCAAATATTAACATTATGCATTTAAAGGTTAATAATCAGTACAGACTGGAAATATCATTGCAAAATTATAAATTAATTGTAACGGCAATAAATTAGGTATTTATGTAAATGACGTGCAAAGGAATCGACAATCAAAGGTCAAAGCTCTGTCCAGAAACGCGTCATTGCGGCGATTCATCGCGGAGTCTATTTGTAACATTGATAACGACCACTGCCGGGAGCCGAGCTGTGATTCAACAATAGTTTATTTCGTTCGTGGAAGCGTTTAACTATAACTGTGTGCGAAAAATAATAAAAACCTTTAATTTATTTATTTATATTCTGCATTGCTACACCTTCTTAAGATAAACAATTTATATATTTATTGTTAAATTTTACTAATATAACTAATAACAATGAGCATTCTGTTTTTTATTGGTTATAAGCTAGCACTTGACCTCGATTTTACCAAATTTTAAGTAACAAAGACCGTGTATGGTGTAAGAAGCGTGTCGCCCAAAATACTTCTGGCTTTTACTTATATGACAGGCGGAAAACAGCAATGCTACTATAGCGACAGATTACCGTGTAGCACTTTCTGTCAATCCGCGAGACCGCAAAAGTTTAAAGCAAGAATATTGAAAATTACGAATAAATAAAGAAAAATTAGATACAATCTTGACATAAACATTATTATATTATAAAAAAAACGGAAACTAGGTTGTAAAATAATAAATTTAAGTTTTAAATAACAGCTTCAAAACTGAATGTAGAATAAGGAATTTTTACGATAAGATTTATTTGAAACTAATATTTTTTAAAAACGTCTAAGTGAGAAAAAAATTTCGTAAAAAATGTATGGTACTTGTGTTATTCTCTATGTAAATATTTATAATATGCAACAATTATACTTCATTATTGACTACATAAATTTTTTCTATATTAAACACTGAAAACTATTTTTAAGTAATCAAAAATTATACACGAAAATGTACATGATACTGTCATAATTATATCTCGGATAAGAACAGGAATATAGTTTGATTTTTAACGAAAGATAAATTAAATATACAAGTAAAATAATATACAAGAATTTAAGAATTGTCGTTTACATATGTAAATGGATACTTGATTAAGTTTAAAAAGCATTGAATATTCGTGTAAGTAATCAAACTAATGAATCACTTACATATTCAAATAATAGATACAGAACCTCCTTCATTTCTATGAACTCGTGATCAGAGGTAAGCCAATGAAGTTAACGGATGCGGCAATTTATTATCGGGTCTGACTGTGTACAATTCTACGAAAGATTGTTTGAGTCGCACTCGTTCCGCAATTCACTGGCACCCACCGATGAGGTCCGTCTTAAGTCGCCTCGAGCGGAACACGAGATTTATCTTCATTTGAATATGATATAAGCGGTAAACCCGAAATAAAAGGAACTCAGAACCGGATCAGATGTATTTGCACTTTGATACAATAGTTTGTTGCACATAGATCTTGTTTATTGTACCCAGATTCGTTTAGTGATTTTTATTATACGCTCATTGAATTATACAAATCTGAATTTCAATATGACTTTGATTTTTTTATATTCTTATTACATAATAACTAGTGGAGTCAATTTTAAGCAGCTTTTACATTATATTTTAACCTCCTGTGAGTAATCGCGAAGTTTTGCATGTGATGTAAACATTAAATTAAAATAGAAATTATTATAATCGAATATGTATTTTACTTCATATATAAGATTTTACATGCTAAAATATATCAGTTTAGCATATTTTTCTTAGAAATATATGCTAACAAGAGATAATTTAAAAAAAGGTTTATAACAAAAATCAGATTGATACATATATTCCCTGAAACAAACAAATATTTTCACGCAATTGTAAAACATTTTATATGATAGAATAACATATATCCAAAAAATTAACAATTTTAATTATTAAAAACAAGTTCGAAATGATTTCATATTAGTTTAATTATTATTAATATTATCATAAAATAATTCAACATCTCTTTCCATCTTACTTGGAATACGGAAATTTATCAAAAGACGTCATTAAAATGGGCGTGTGACATAATGAGCACGTAGTTTAAGATAACCACATACCATCCATTTTTTGAACTTATGCTTATTGTTAAAAGGAATTCGATAATTAAGTACATACAGAGTGCGTCATTTCGTGAACCAGTCATCATATCGTACTGCAAAATTTCACGATTTATTTGTATGAAGGTGAGTAACTTCGCCTCTCCCTTTGTATTAATTATTCTTTTGTCAGATTGAGTGTTCTCTTTGTAATATTGTGTTTTTATCGACCAACATGTGCAGCTTGTTTAGAAGTTTTGTTCTATGTTACATCTTTATAATGGAATGGCATAGTCGAAAAGTTGGTATCATTTTACATTTATAAGTAACGTTTAGAAAGGTAACAATATAAAACAGACCGCGGATTTATACATTTTTCATAAATACAGAAGTAATGACTAAATAGTTTTATTGTTTTAACGCGTAATAAAACTTCTAAAATCACTTAAAAAATTAACTAATACGGTACTTAGCTTCAATCTGATGCCTATTTACTTACCGACTCAAGGGACCAGCGCAATTTGGTGATGTGTGTATTTAGGTACAAAGGTGAACATCATCTTAACGTAACAAAACATGTCGAATGAACCGAGACGAAAGATTTGAAGTTACCATGCCGAAATTTATAATAAATAAGTTATTGATGCATGACATTACTTTAAATATTCTAAGAAAATTTACTTTTTCAAAAAAAAATTATTTCGGTTGACTAGCTAGACGGATATGAGTAAACGTTTATGTAACATGAACGTGTTACTACAGTAATGATATATTTGCATTGTGTCATCAGAATTCAATGTAAATGTTATAGGGTTATTAAAGCACAAGGTCTGTGTCTGTCTGTATTTCATTTAGTGGGGCACACTTAAGAGATCTTGATAAAATTTTACAATAGCTGTTATTATTCGACTGTAATAATGGTACCATTTTATTCACTATCAAAATATTGTCATTAGCAAATACGTATAAACGTAATAATGGACCTTGGAAACTCTTAAAAACGAGTTACCGTCGTTTCAGTGATGATCAATTATTCTTGTAGATTCTGCTTTCACATGAACGATAACGAAATACAAAAAATTACGAATGAAATGAAAGGAACTAGTCCGAGAAGTCCGAAATCTAAATCTAAGGAAAATCTCGCTAGGCCTAAACCTTAAATTCAATAGCGTTGCGAATGTTCAGGTGAACAAAAGGCTAAGAAATTTGCAAAACAACTCGAATTAAAAAAAAAAATAGTCAACATAGTAATCATTTATTCTTACAGCCTGTGTCAGTCCACTGCTAGACAGGCCTAAAGTCTGAAAAAAAAAAAGTAAAAACACATAAATATGAGTGCAGAGACTCAAACTGTAACGAAAAATTGATTCAATGAACATGATTTGTGCAACAACGGGAGCAAATTGAAATTACAAACACACAAAAGACAAATAGAAAGGTTTAAAAATATATTTTAATATTCATTAACTTTACAATAACTAATTAATTTATTATCAAAACAGAAATATAGACATATCTTTAGTTTTTATAAAGTAGACATTTATTATGTTTATTCACATATTCAGTAAATAACCAAAAAAATAATAATGAAATACTGTCATCATATAATTAATTTAATGAAAAAAATAAATCACTATTTATATTTTGGTGTCATGTAATCATATATCATACATGTTTATTTTATTATTGTTAAAGTCATTCCCATTCCTTCCGACGTTGAGATTAATATCCGCCCATTGAATCGTAATGATTGTAATTACAATAGTGTTTCTCAGTATGTTTTTTGTACGGTGCCCTTATATTTTATTCATAAACATGTTCGATGTGAAAATTTCATATAAACGTGTGTATTTTTCAAGAACTTAAGTGATACATCCTAGCCGTCAACGACATTATGGCTTGTATTAGAGGCCTACACACAACATTCAAGGTCTCCAAGTAATATATTTACTATAAATAATTTCACTACCTACAGCATACTTCAAATTGAGGCATTGTATTGTTTCACTGCTTTCGTGATTTACCCCTTGCCATGTCTGTCTAGATGTAAGGTCTTTTGGAACTTGTAGCGAATTAACGCCTTCAATATCAATCAGAGATCGTAACAACTTTGATGCGTTTCGACAGAGAGGTAATCTCGAAGAAAATACTAAACCATGTACATACATTTTCACTTAAAATCATGTGGCAATTGATGTCAAATGATAGACCATACCCAACAAAGAAACAAGTACATATCGGCAAAAATAGGTGGTACCTTAGAACCGACCTATACAAAAAAGACTATTACTAATGACAAAATAATTTGAAGAAAAAAAAACAAAATTCATGCACCAACATAAACATGTGGTCATTTATTATATAAGTGAATGTGATTGTAATATATAGTAATAAATTGTATATTGGATTATACCATTGAAGGTAAAATTCAATACATCCCATTGGCTTCACATTTAAATTTCTATTGCTTTATATGCATATTTAACAACTGCAACATTTTCAATTCATTATTAACTAAAATATATCGAAAAGTAATATTTTTTTATAATGCTTAAGCAAAAATTAAGTATATATATCGATTGATTTTTGTTGTAATATTTGAAAGTCAGTTTTAGCTAAAATATAAAATGTAGTTAGCATTTTATAGTATATATATGTATATGCATGTTAGACATAGTGCATTATGAGAATGACCACCTTTATATTATCGACATTTAAATGGCTTTACATACGTGCGTTATCATGTTAACCACACATTTCGTAAACTACTTTTTAGAATCCACTGTACACGACCGACGCGCCCGTCTCGCACAAACTTGGGAGATATGGAGATACCTTTTTATCGCTAAGATCGTTTCCGTGTATCTCGTAAAGCAACTTCCAACAATTCCATCTCATTAAAGTAAGGAATGTAATCGTAATAACTCACACTTGTGTACTTTAAATCGTCTAATGCTAGTTAATACCTCGTATATTACATCATTAACTTGTCTCCGACACCGACGTTCAGAAATAAAATGATACACGATAAATAACGTCCACTAATGTAATCCACGGCTTCATTGTACTGATAGCATTATTCATGTGTTTGTTAAGTATATGAGATATATTGTGAGCAGCGAGTTATATTAAATTGCGGTCAATTTAATTGAGAAATGTTTTTGTATTGAGTAACAAATCTATACCAATTACGTGTTATTTTTTCGAAACGTAAATTAATTATGTAAACCAGTCAGACACGCCTAAATTAATGAATAACATAAGTAAAAATATAAATGTATGGATTTATGCATCTGGATAAGGAAAATAATATTTTAATAATATGGAAAAATCCTAACATAAAAATCCCACAAATTAAAAAGAATTACGCGACACTCAAACATGAACCGGTTTAAGACCTTTGAATTTTAAGGTACTTAAATTATAAAGTGTAAGGTAAGAGTCTACATTTAGGACTGCAATGAGCAGCCGCGCTTGATGTCTAATTCCTTTTTTATTTTAAACTTGCAACATTCTTGAGCCGAGATATTTTTTATCATCTTAAACTGTTAATCAGTATTTTCATTTACAGCAAACGACTACCTTGGTGCCAAGATTAAGTTTTCTTTATTAGGTAATATTTCCTATTGAATAAATGTTGCACGAACTGAAATATCAGTCGTGACGCATTATAGATAGTAAGTAAGATTCTCAGCTAAAACAAGAATCTTTTGTTTAAATATACGAAGAAAAAGTCTATAATTTAAAAAAATTGGAGAAATGTAAAAATAAATGTATTTTGGTATTATTGGACTCCATAAATCAAAAAGATCTGTTTCATGTACTTAATGTTTTTAAAATTTTAATCGCTTTTCCTTTCTTTTTTGGTTTGATACTTTGGCTTTAAATTTATTGTAAAATTTATGACATTTTTTACACAACAAAACGAAAATACGAACACGGCATTAGGTAGAGATAAGTGACAGTCTGTTCATAACAAGAAGAAAAATTACGCTGCATCGTGCTCGTCACCGTTAGACATAAAATGTTATACGTATCGTATATTTAATCAAGAATACCACCTTAACTGCACTTGCGTGCGTAAAATAATAAGTAAAAACTTCCAACATTGGGACTTGCGTCGTCGAAAAGGTTTACGCAAATAGACGCGATGTAGGCAGTCTATAAACGGGCTTGGTGTCGGTCACCCAAGTGAATGTAGAGCACTGCTCTCCGCTTTTACAAGAGCCGTAGAATCACAACGTTTTCATTCCGCAGCTGCGGTGTGCCTAGCGCGTGTTCAAAACATACCTACAACTGTCGTCGTATCTCTGTTTGACTTGTTATTTAATATATATATCTCATTATTTAAAATACATATTAACTCAAACAGAAATACGACAACAGATGTAGATACATATGTATGTGTTTTGAATGCGTGCTAGGGACGCCGCAACTGTGGAATGTACGTATATATACATGATAAAAAAATTGAAAAAAGATTGACATTTGATATCATTTTGATACAAGGTTTCAAAAGAATGCATATATATATATATAAATTTTAGAACAAACATATATATATATATTGT